>JAOEGS010021491.1:5035-17588 GCA_025447755.1 Corythornis vintsioides | reverse complement strand
AAAGGGCATCTAGTGCAGCCCCCCTGCAGGGAGCAGGGACACCCTCAGCTAGACCAGGCTGCTCAGAGCCTTGGCCAGCCTCACCTGGAATATTCTCTTCTCCAGGCTGAACAACCCCAGCTCCCTCAGCCTGTCCCCACAGCAGAGCTGTTTCATGTCACAGGGTAACATGTTCCTGCCAAGCAGTGACCTAACAGCTAGAAATGTGCTTTATTGTGCATGTGTAAGTGCCTCTGAAGGTTGAACTGAGATTTGTAGTGGGCATGAAGTTTGTCACTGGAAACATGGACTTGCATCCACCAGTCACTAGGAAAGCAGTTGTTGAGAAAAAGAATCCTTTGAAGCAAATTCCCCAGAAGAGTGGAAATGAAATATCTCCACTGTTCTACTGCCTCCTTTTTTTCCCCCATCCTTTCAGATTTTTCTTTCAAACACTGCTGCCAATTACTCCTGAACAGAAGATGATGGTGAGCTCTGGTGCACCACTGAAGTTTGTTAGTGTAAGTTTGGGTACGAGCTCTGATCCTCCCCTTTGCAGTGGCTGCCAATGAGCCTTGTTCAGGGTAAGTTAAAGGGGAATTTTGGGGTGTTTGTGTTGCAACCTGGTTCTCAGACAACCCTGCAGTGAGGGATCACCAGCTTCTGCCTCCACTCGTGATGTACAGTACATTAATCGTGCCCTCCCTAATTCCTGCTTCAAGATAAATCTCTTGCATTCCCATTATTTGGCTAATTGCTCTGGATTATATGGCAGTCAGGTGCTCTTTGGCAGGGAAAGATTAATGGGGGACATTTCCTTTGTTTTGATTTCATTTGCTAATTGCTGCGTGGAGAGGTGGTTACGTTAATTCATCCTCTCTCCCCGTGAGATAGCAGGGTTTTGTTTAGCTAGGAAAGGAGGAGATTGGCAGCAATCCTAAATGTTTCTTTGTCTTCCTCTGTAGATTGTGTAGGGGGGAGGTCTTCAGGCAGTAGGTTGGTTTCATCACTGGGGAGATGGTGTGCTCATGCTGCAGTGCTTTCCTGTGTTTCCATGCACTAATGAGATGGGCACAAAATGAGGAATGAAGATTTTTCCCTGTATTTTTGCTGGAAATCATCTGGGTGCTGGTCTCTTCTTACCTCTGTCAGGCTCATGAAAGTGAGAACCAAGCCCAGGTGAAAACCTGGGCAATTTCACTGCACATGTACATCCCCTGCCTGGCCACTGATTAAGCTGCAGGGTCAGAACCTGTGAGCAGCTAAACACCATTGCTGGCCCACTGAACTTGTTGGGAATTGAGTGCTGTGACTAGCCCTGGTTTTATTAGGTAATTTTAAAACCAATTGTCACCAACTCTGCAATTCTCCTACCTCTAGATGCAGAAGTCTGGGGGAACTGGGCAGTTAATTGAGCCATTCCCACTTGTTAGCCAGAAAGGAGTCCAAGGCAGTCACTGGTGAGTGGAAATTGCTGCCATCTGTTGCCTGTTGCAGAGTGTCTTGGATGTCAGTCTTTCTTGCTGAGACAGCTGTTCCCACTGCACATCTGCAATTGGGGATTTGTACTAATTGCCCTTTTCCATTGACAAGTTCATCCACAGCCAGGAAAAAAAAAAATAATCCAGCTTCACTGCACCAGAGATCCCTCAGTGCAAAGATTTTACTGGAATAACATCTGAAAGGCAAAGTTGGGAGGAATCTGTCCACTGCCTGCTATAATTTAATTGTTCTGGGAGTAAATGAGACACCTCAGTCTCCTGAGTTACCTACTTGACAGTTTTTGCTAGAACAAAATTATTTTGGTTCAGTGGTTGCTGCTATTAATTTAGGGGTCTAGCCATAAGGTGTTTATGATGAAAAGCTGTCAGTCTTTCTACCAAGAAGGTTGTCAGCCCAAACTCTGAGTGTGGGGAAGATGAACAATCACTCCATCTTTACTCTGCTTGTTTCAAGGAGCTTTGCATTGAGAACAATCAAGTAGTTTTTGGATAGTGATAGAAATCATTGTGCTAAGCTGCTTGTGTTTCTGGCATTTTCTAGCAGGGTTTAGTTGTCTTTGGAATTATAGATTCAAATTATTATTTATCTTGTAAATTCCTGTGAAAACCTTTCTATTTTCACTTTGTGAGAATATAGACAGGAGCACACTTAGCTGCTCCACACTGTTCATTATTTTTCTATTGCCATGAGAGCATCCTCTAGTCTCTTTAGCAACTCATCAGAGGGAAACATTTTGGGCCCTCTCACAATCTTGTTGCTCTGTTTTTATTGCTGTTGTTTCAGGGTAGGCTCCTTGCACTAAGGCACCATCTATTTCTGCTCTATTTCCATCATTCTTTCTGCACCCTTTTAATTTTATCCCCACTGTTGTAAGCTTAGCTACAAGATGAACTCAGCCTACAGCACATCTTCTTGGCACAGTAAAATTCCACCTCCTATAGTGTCCATACTTTAAATTAAATAGCCATGCAACATCATGCCTGATCTTGGACATCACTGGATTAGAAGAGAGGATTCTTCAGGGATTTCCTTCTTCTTCTTTAAGAAAACCAGAATTTAGTGTTCAGAGTGCTCTATTTGAGCTGTCAAAGGTGCTTCCTATAGGTCTTCAAACTGTATTTTATACCTCACAGAAGGATGCAGAGTCAAGAAGCTGCCAGGAGGTTTTCAGATACTGCCTTGTTTCAGGTTCCAGCAGGTAGCTGAGTAGGCTGAGCTCTGCTTTTGTAGAAGTGTCCACTGTGAACTAAGTGGTGTAGAAATGATTCCCAAATCCTTGATGTATTTTGCAATTCATAGTACTGATTATCCATGGCTCTCAAAGCACTTTCAAGAAAGGTTAATGTTGTGAGAAGCCTTTAAGACAGGGATATAACACATGGAATAATCTCACTAAATTACAGAGTAGGGGTGTTGAATTGGGCAAGGTGACTGGGAAATCCAGAGAGGAAAGTTGGTTAGGGAAAAGAGAAGGCTCAGATCATGAAACAGCCTTCAAGGGAACTCCAAAGGGCATCTAGTGCAGCCCCCCTGCAGGGAGCAGGGACACCCTCAGCTAGACCAGGCTGCTCAGAGCCTTGGCCAGCCTCACCTGGAATATTCTCTTCTCCAGGCTGAACAACCCCAGCTCCCTCAGCCTGTCCCCACAGCAGAGCTGTTTCATGTCACAGGGTAACATGTTCCTGCCAAGCAGTGACCTAACAGCTAGAAATGTGCTTTATTGTGCATGTGTAAGTGCCTCTGAAGGTTGAACTGAGATTTGTAGTGGGCATGAAGTTTGTCACTGGAAACATGGACTTGCATCCACCAGTCACTAGAAAACCAGAAGAGTGGCAATGAATTTCACAGGCCACAGAACTAAAAAGGATCAGACTAAGTCTTGGGTCCAGTCCCTTGCAGTTTCTGATAAACCTGAAAGCTGTGTGAAAGGAAGGGTGTCAGGACATTTAGTCACATGCCTGTGCTACTACTGGCTCCTCAGGGTGACTTTCCTGATCTCCTAATCTTTTAATTAGCAGAAACTGATAACAAGGAGGTGACCTCTATAGACAGGGCAATGGAAATGATGTTGAATTGCAAACAGAGAGGAGACTCTTCAACTAGAGTTGAATACTCTTATTTAACACATTTTCCATACTACAATATTGTACTTCTGTTGCTGAGAAGTTGGGATTTACACATCCATTGAGGTGAAAATGTGTGTTGTAGTTGCTTTGTTGATTTACTTACTCAAAGGAGGTGAAACCACAGGGATGAGCCATGACCACATGGGTCCAGTCACTACAGAACCACAGAAGATACTGCCCTAGCTGTTAGACATGAGTTGATTTCTGTGAGAAAAGGATGATTTGGTAAATAGTTTTCAAAGTTTTCCTTTGAGCCCTGTAAAAATATATGTAATTGCCAGTGGAGAGTGTGATGCCCAGCAGTGAAAAGCCCTGAGTGATTCAGAGGGCCTTGCTGTGAGGAATTATCTAGCACGTGGCAGCTCAGTCTGAGACTCCCAGGGGAGGATAAGTGAAGCAGTCCCACAATTCCCCACAGTCTCAGAAGGAATGCCATTTAAAAAATTAACTTTATTGCAAAATGAAATAGCAAATGCAGAATGCAGCGAGGCAGTGTCCTTAAGAGAGGCCACAAAGGTCATCTCCATTGATTTTTATTTTTCTCCACGGGATGTTGCCATCTAGGAATACTGTCCTTGTCCCAGGTTGAATTCTGAGATGGAGGGTTGCAAGTGCATTTAATTAATCTGTGATTATTGATTTGGTTTCAGAGAGAAAAGTGTGGTCAGTGAAATAACAGGTTAGTTACACTTTATATTCTTCTCTAAAGAAAGTCCATGCTAGCCCAAGATCATTGCCTAAATATATCCCATAAAGGTTTTTCACAGTGACTAGTTGTTGACTAGTAAAGGTTTGCCAGCTGAGGGTTCAGAATCAAGAAACTTTTGAAAGGTGGAGCTTCACTCAGTCTCTAGTCTTAGAAGTGTCTAATTTACAAATTTGCAGTATTATTTGGAAACTTCAGTACCTCATTTTTTTCTTTGTTTAGTCAGAATCATCTCTTTTTGAGTTGTATGATGGTATTTTTCATGTTTAGCCATAACATGATTTTTTTTTTAAGTGCCACCTCTCTGAAAAGTGCATTTCAAGGAATCTTTAGCAGTCTGAGAGATCAGCACATAAGGCAGCAGAAGTTCATTACCAATGTGTTTATGTGCATAGAGCTAAGACCAGAAGTGTTTCCTTGTCTTCCCTGCATGCCAATGATCTCAAAAAATGTTGGTACTTAGTGAATTCCTCATTTGTCTGGAGTAAGGAAAGGAAAATGCCCTCTGCTTTTCTAACCAGACCAGTTTTCTTGAGCAAGAGTTTGAAAATCCATTGCAAATTAAGAATTTTCTCACTGTTGAGCACCATGTAATACCAGGAAGATTTAAGTAATCCATCAAATTCATCCTCTTGTTCTTCAGATTAACAAATTTAGCTAAAATCCAATTTCTTTGTCCAATTTTATTTCCACCCCAGGAGTTTGCAGGGATAGATGGATTCAGATTGAAGACTTAAACCGAGAAGCAGGACATGTGTTTTTTAATCTATTTTAATCTTGTCATGCAATTTTACATTTTAAATTGCTAAGGAAATATGGGTTTTTTTGCAAGTGTTCACAATTGCCCTCTGCTTTGGCAAATACATATGCTAAGTATGATAGATATTACTCCTGATCAGGAGGATATACTATACCTGTACCACTTGGAGTCAAGCAACGCTGTAATTTAATGTGCACACATACAGGATCCTAATTTTTACCTATTATTATACTAGAAAAGAACGGATTCATTTTTATCAGAAGATTAATTTATCTCAAGATCTAATTGGATTGAAACTGGAATTCAATTACAATGCACAAACAGATTATTTTTTTTTTACTAGTTATCTATCCAGACTGTTGAAGGGAGTTTTACTTAAACATTTTTGAAATGAACTCTAAAAAATCCATTTCTATTTAGGGAAATGAACAGATCGTTTCTGTTTGTTCATGTCTTTCAGTATTTTAAACTAGCTTGTTTTACACTCTCAACCTGCATTTTTCTTCATGTTTTCTAAAAGAAAAAATGAGCTTTCCTGCTTTTTCAACTCCCAGTTGATTTTTTAGCTTTTGGTGAACAAGTTTTTGAACCAAACTAGTGGAATAAACAAAATATCTCCCTCATTCCCTCTCCCTGAGCAGCTTTGCTGGATGGGAGAGCTCTGGAGGAGGAGAACAGAGACACAAGTCTTGAATCACAAAAGACAGACTTGCTGAAGCCTTTTCTCTTAAATAACAACTAGATTTTATTGACATTTTTACTCCTGTGCTTGTGAACAGAACAAACTCAGCCGCTCTGCACTTCTGCCTGTGAGGAGAAGCGGGAGAGCTCTCTAACTCTTCTCGGAGAGGAGGGTCCAAATCGCTTGTTCCAGCTTCAAACTCTCTGTCCGGCCGGCCGGGTCCTGCTGTTCCCGGCAGAGGCCACCGAGAGGCACCAGAACCTCACGGTTCGGCCGGCGGCGAGGACGAGCGGGACTCGCCGGGACCTCCCGCCCCTCGCACCCGGGACCTCCCGCCCCTCACACCCGGGCAGGGGCGGCTGCAGAGCGGGGCAGGGGCGACTTCCTTCAGGGACTGTCCACCCCTAACCATTCTCTGATTCTACTTGTTTTGATGTTGCATTTAAAAATTCCTTAGAAATCTGAGGAGCCTTTCAAAGTCACATCTTTAAACAACCTCCCTTTTTGTCTGAGAATGGCAGACAGCGTGAAGAGCAGTCTGGACTCTCAAGGGAGTGAAGTAACTGCACAAGTATTCCATGGCAGTCGTGGCACAGCCTCACAGAAATAGATGTGCCAGTTGCTGATCTGAGTCCATGTGACCCCTGTAACTATACAGAAAGATGATTTGAAGAGCCTGATCCTGTCCTATGTCTGAATTGAACAAAACTAATTAATGTTGGCTCCTCTGGGGACCAGTGCACGCTGTAAGGTGCAGTGGAGACTTGAAATCACTGTCTTGTGGATTTCCCCCATGAAAAGCCACTATTTTGCTTACTAGAGGTGTAAGGAAGTCCTAGTCTGATTGCTGCCAGCAGTTCAGTGTACAGCAGCAAGCACCCTGGCAAGGCAGAATAAGTTAATTATGGATGGTTGTGTTAGGCAAGGTGGCAAGGGAATCCTTGAATACAATTTTCTTTCTGACCTAGGGTACCGATCAGGCCTTTGCTTCACACCAGAGAAGGTTATGTAGAAGACAAGTTTACATAAAATACGTTGGGAAAAAAAAGATCTTTTTATTGCATGAAAAAGTGTTGGGTGCTTGGGCTCCACAACTGATGCTCTGTATTCATTGATGTTGACCAGACAGTGCAGCTTAGAACATTGATGTTCTGCTTGTGCTGGGAGAAGGGCTAAGCTCAGAGCTGTCTCTGTGCACTTTCTGTCTTCTCAGATCAATACTCCACTATTTCTATTGCTTTGTGCCTCGGTGGAAGGTTTTTGTTCCTGAACCCTTGCTGTATAGCCATATAATATCAGATTGAGATAAAAATGCTGAGTCTTCAGCTGCAGCAGAGTAGTCCTTTTGTGATAGAAATCCCAAATTCCTTGAGGAAACTGCCAAAAGCTGCAGAAACTACAGCACTGAGAGGAGGGAAGGACAGGCTGGTGGCTTCAGGCTTCCTGCAGATGCCACCTTATGACACCAGTTTTGATAGTTTTGAGGCCCCTCTGAAACCAGAAAATAGAGATATGTGTGTCAGGGGTTAGTGTCCAGAGTACAGGTCTGTGTTCTGGGGATGAATCTGTCAGCAAACTTTGTCTGGTGTGTGAACCCTGATACCCCTCAGCCCTGTAGCACCTTTCTCAGAGCACCCCAAAGTATTTAGCTATGTTTTAAAATGTTCCACTGTCCCACAAGCTGCTTCAGAGTCTTCAGTCCCAAACTGACTGCTCTTAGGCATAGAATTGGATGACATGATTGTTACAAGGTCATACTAGTTTATCAGCTCTCATTTGCTGGCTGAAAACTTTAAAGGTTTTAGGAAGCTTCAGAGTTTAAATCCCTTTTCTATTATCTGGCTCTGTGATTTTTTTGCCTTTACTTTTTTATGTAAACCAATTAAATCTCTTATGGGCAGGTTTCTGTGTTTGTTGAAGATCACATAATCTAACCTATGGTGGAAAGAGACTTCCAAAGCTATACCTGCTAGACAGAAATCCTGCTGAGTCTTGTGTAGTTGATTTAACCTCTGCAGAACCTGAAGTGGAAAAATATTTTTGCCCTATATCTGAAAAGGACAATGTGCTTGTGTATCACGTGTGGATTTCACGGGCCTTTCTGGTCCATTACTTAGCACAAAGGCATGTTAAACAACAACCAAAATGAGAAAATCCTTTCAAATCAGCAAATCAAGGGGCTTAGGAAATCTCTGAATTACAGATATTAGCTGCTTTTTTTTTTTTTTTCTTTTTTTTTCTTTCCATTTGGGGATTTCTTCAATATTTCAAGGACTGTGAGATCACCTGGAGAGGATTCACCTTGGATATGGAATGGAAGCCAGCTAGGAGGGTTTCTATTCCTATATTCCTATTTCTATCTATTCTAAATAGCTGGAACTTAGAGCAGTTTCTGTTAAAACTGTTAGTGTAGTTTATATTAAAAATAAGATACATTTCTTTCAACAGAAGAATGATTGAATGTTGGAAAGACTCTCAAGGATATTTTTTTGGTTTGCATAGCCTCAGCATCTGTCCAGTTCCTTAATGAGTCATTGAAATTCATTACCATTGTGTTCAAGGTGTAATTCTGTGGCCAGAAATATAAAGGAGAGCATCTGCATGCTCTTACTGCCCTTAAATCTGACTCTGAAGTGAACAGCATGCTGAAGACTAATTCCTATTGACTAAACATCATATTTGTCTTTGTGTTGTACTGAGGTTGTACACAACCCTGCAGTGTCCCTTTGTGCCAGTGCTGGAAAGAACAAACTGTCTGACCCTCACTATCCAACCAGGCTCCCTTCCAGCCCTGAACATTATCTGATTCTATGGCCCACTGATGCACTGTCTCTCTCTCTCTCTCTCTTTAAATATGTTATAGAACTGGTAAGAACAGTGTTCTTCCACCTTGTGCTCCCAAGCCATGGGTGTGTTTCTGGCCCATGAGAAGTCTGCTTTTAACAGCTTAGGGTATATTTCCATCCTTCCATCTTCAGTCAGCTTGCTCAGTCAGGACAACCTGCTGTATCTCAATCTCATTTTCTGGCCCCTCAACCTACACCTAGAGATCTTGACTGTTCTGAAGCCTTTCCTTGGTCCTTACTGCTCTAGATCCCTCTTCCTCAATCTAAAATGCAGGTAGGCTATTTTTTTCTGGGTTTCTTTACCCAGAAAAAAAAACAGTATGAGGAGGCTGAGAGGAAATCTTTGTAGTAAGATTCCCTAGTAGAGTATTTCAGGAGACTAAGCAAAACAGTTTGCAGCCAAAACTGCTCTTAGGAAAATCCAGATGCTTATGTGTCTTGCATGGACACGGGCTTGTGTCTTTTCCTCCTCTTTGTGCTTCCAAAGGAGCTGAATTCCCTAAGCTGAGGCAGCAGCCACTCCTGTTGTAAACAGCAGTGCTGCTTTCCTGGCAGCATCCCTGGGTTCCCACAGTGTTGGTGGCCAGGGTCAGTGACCCCTGCAGCCACTGTGCCCTTTACCCTTGCCTTCTTTCTCTCTAATGGCACAACCACTGATTTAATAGCATTAATGTTGAAGCCTTTCTCAGATCATTCCACTTCCATTGGCCTTCCTCTTTCATCTTAATTTGGCTGGAAGAAATGGCAGCTCCTTCTTGCTGTTTGCTAATGAACCTGCCTACAGCAACCTCAGAGTTGGCAAGGAAAGTGATGTGTCTGTGGCAGAAAGCAAAGCCTACCAGAATCTCTGTGGACCAAGATTATATCTCCATGTTTCATTTCCTCAAATCCAATGAATTATTTGGTGTTTCCTATATTTTTTTTTTTCTTGTTCTAGGTGTGATTAAATTGGCACTCTGTGAAGCTTTGTCAGAGGAAAAGAAAAATCTCCAGCTTGTGGTTTAGACAGTATCCAGGTGGTCAGGATTCTTGGGTGGGATACTGTGAATATTTACTGGAGCAAATCTGAGCTGGACTTTTTCACAGGCTACTGCTGTGGCAGCTGTAGGGCTGAGCCCTTGCCAGAGAAGCACTTACTAATTCACCCAGGGTGAAAAAGTTCCAGCAGGATAGATTGTATAGATTTCACCCCAGAAGACCAAATTACAGCAATCAAGGCATTTAGCTGTGCTGGGGAAGAGCCAAGTTCAAGTCTCAGATCCAGACTGTAGACTGGGAACTTGAGCCCAAATCCCTCACATCACATGTAGGTTTCCTTCCATATTCAGGCTTCTGTGTTGCCCAGTGCAAATCAGGGAGCCTTTTCTAGCAAAGGTTGTCTCAGGACAGTGAATTCCTGCAAAACATGTAGATTTCAACAAATTATTTCCCAAAAAAAAGCTGGTTATGTAAAGCCAGAAGGAAAACAACCAACCAACCCATGACCAGTTGCATGCATTAGGTGCTGACAAGTAGGTAGTGAGGAAAATGTTGAGATAATTAGATGTTGTCCAAACATGTACCAGAGTTTGGCAGCTGCTGAAGCCATGTCTGTCTTTTGAGTTCCTTGTTTCAGATACATGGGCCCTTCCCTTCTGGAAGGTTTTTTTTGGCTGACAGGTCAGTGAGTGCCAGCTGCATGGTGCAGTTTTAGCAAAGAAACTGGAGATTTTTGGCAAATTTTTGTAGATCTCAGGAAGGGAAGTATAATCCTACCTCCTGACTCTAGCTTTAGATCTTGTAACTCTGAAGTTTAACCTGAAATTTAAGATCTCATTCTCCAGGTTGAGAAGAAAATAGGAGAGGGTTTTGTAAGGCTGAAAATCTCCCATTGAAGTTGTTTTTCTAAGGAAACAAAAGGGGTGGGAATGGATCCCAGCATCTGTATTCAACCTTTTCAAGCTTGCCTTTTATTTTTTAGTAAGCAGCAACAACCTTTTCCACTTTCCCCTTAACTGAAAAACACTTTGTGCTTGGCTGACACCAGTTGTACTATAGCTCTGGTAGCTTCTGATCATTCCTTCAAGCATGGAGTGTCTGTGATAATCTGGTTTTTTTTTATCCTGCTGCCTTTCAGCCCCTCAGCCTCCAATGCCTTTCCAAATGCTGGGCTGGAAATACTCTTTTCAAACTTCTTTCCCAAGCTGTGTTTCTGATCCCTCCAACATCCACATGGCTGTTTGCTGTTTGCTTCCCACTCCTTTTTCATTGAAGGAGTTCCTCGTGCCTGAAAAATATTTATTAGCAGCATCACTTCCTCCTGTTTGCTGTCTAACTGTTTTGGCAGCAGTTTGCAGAGCAGTTTTCTAGCTGCATAAAATCTGTGCTGATATTTTGACTGGAATGGAAACTGCTGATGGATTGATCTGAAGGGAAGACTTCACACTCCAAGTAATCACCTCCCAAAGTGGATATGACTTGTGTTGTTTCAATGAGATAAAGGCATGGTTTCTACTTTAATTGGTGGTCCCTAATAATGGAGTTATGCAGATTTCAGACCTTAGTTCCAACAGGTATCCGAGTGATGGAGATCCAACCAGAAACTGACTGCTGGGGAGTTCCTGGGGGAAGGTCACTGTTGGCATGACCTCCCTTCAGCACTCAGGGGACTGCAGTGCCAGCAGCTGCCAGATTTCAGGATTCTAGGTGAAATACACATCAAACTGCTAGTGGGGGGCAAAACCTGCTCCATCCCACCCTGTGGAAGCTAACTGCAGACCAGATCTGATGATCATGTTGTTCCCTATGTTAATTCCACCATGAAAGGGATGGGAAATATTCATTTATCACACCTGATCATTTAAAATGCTGCTAGGAAATTCAACAAAATGATTCTTTGTGCATCTAGGAGGCTTTTCTCACGTGGATCTTGCTGGTTTCCCCTCATTCTTGATTCTCTCTGCTGATTGTCACATATCATTTCAAGAGCTAGCCCTGGCTCTGACTGCAGCTATTCGTTATCAGCCCCTCTGCATTTACCACTTCCATTTGTAATTTAAACCCCCTAATTTAATAGGTTTGTCTCATTATTTTGATTAATCATATTAACTCATATTAATTAAGAGATGGATTTAGGTAATGACAGAGGTTAATGGAGTCAGTTTTCACTTTCTCCTGGTTTTTCAAGGAAGGGGGGACACAGGGGTAGGAGGGAAAAATAAAAAGAGAGACTAGAAAGAGTGAAAAAGAGAAACTGTTGGGGGGGAAATCTCAGTTAGCAATCAGAAATTCCCTGCTAATTGAATGTCTGATTTTATTAATGATGAAATTTATAAAGGTCCTTAAGAAAAGAAAAGAATTTAGCCAGTTCAGCAGTTAAGGGTGAATATTAACTAACTCCAAGATAAAAGTTAAAATATCCATTTTCTTTTCCTTTTTTTTTTTTTCTTCTCTATTTCTTTAAATGAAAAGCTTTCTTTGACACCTCATCCCATTAGAGCTTTAGATTCCTTTGCTGTCCTCTGCTAAATGGCTGGAGACTGTGCAGAGAATGTCATGTCCTGCATGGCTTAATAATGCTGACCTCAGAGGGCAGGGAGTTAACCCATGGATCCCCCCAGTGCTTATTTTCCTTGGTGCCTGCTCTCTGATGCTGCTTTGCTGAGAGGAAGGAGGATTCCAGCTCTGCCCTAAGCCTTGTATTTATTTATTCTAGCACACTTGTTTCCCTGAGGCTCCAGAAAAAAACAACCTGCAGTGTCAGGCTGAGCTCTGTGTTGGTGCTCTGGGGATGCATCTCCATCTCAACACAGACACAGTGAACCTTCAGAGTGTCTCATGTAAGTCTCCTGATCTGTCTCTTGCTTTATCACAGCATCACAGAATGTCAGGGGTTGAAGGGACCCAGAAGATCATCTAGTCCAACCCCCCTGCCAGAGCAGGGGCACCTAGACCAAGTCACCCAGGAACAGA
>JAOEGS010021490.1:4547-14699 GCA_025447755.1 Corythornis vintsioides | reverse complement strand
GTGATCACAGCTGCACAGACATGTGATCTGTAGTAACAAGAAAAGGTATCACAGTCCCATATTTTTGCAACACCAGATTTTCTCTCCCTGGGCAAGATTTTTTATATAGACAGATATTTGAATTTAGGTGGCATCTGGATTTGAAAATGTCAATGGGACAAATATCTCAAATAACTTGCTGCTATATCAAAAAGATTCAAGGCTGCTCTTTCATATATTGGTCTGATGAAAGGAAACTGGTCCAAATACATCAGAAATAAAACTTTCTCTTCTCAGACTTCTGCAGTCTGGATTTTGCTTATAGCTGTCACTGATGATAAACCAGTTGTAAATAATTTTTTCAGTTATCTCAGAATATTTTTACCTTTCCTTTTTCTCTGATTTAGAGGTATTCCTTCACTCCCCTCATCTCACGTTCCCCTTTGTGCTTTCTTCAATAACAGCCCAATGACTACAATAGTCTTGTAAAAATCTGATCCTAAAGAAAAAAGGGAAAGTGACTATCAAAGCTAATCTCCTATTTAAAGACACCTCATTCATTTCTACCTATAACTATTATATCCTTATAGCCATATATTCTCAATAGCTATATGTCAGCTGTGAATACAAAACAGGTAGATACAAATGAGCCATATTTTGCAAGGCTAAGCCACCTGGGTCCTCTGGTCAAGGTTGAACTGGGCTCAATGGTTACCCTGTCTCTGGTAATAAATTAGCTGTGCTTCTGTGCTGTGCCTCTAGCTGTAATAAGGATACATGCATTATGGGTGTCACCCTGCCTCTGAGGACAATTTTAATATAGCTTAGACAATAGCCTAGCTAAATAAACGATGAACGAGTCATGATATAGAAAAACAGTGTAAGCTCCAGGGTACAGATCTTGGCAAGGGAAAAGAAAGACACAAACAAAACATTAAAAAGATTAGCAAGCAACAATAAGAAAGACACTTTTAACACCCTAGATAACCTAGGGTAGGCATTTGGTATCCCAGATGAGGGTCTGATTCAGCAAGGCATCTAAAGATAAAGCCAGCTTTCAACTTTGAGTAGCAGAAACATGCTAAAAATTAAAGTCACTTTTAATTGTTTGATGGACTGAGGCCTGGAGCTTCCCTAATAAACAGAGTGATGTTAGCAAAATAAAGGACTCTGACTATCACTATTACCAATACTCAGCTAAAGCTGTAGTCAACAATGTGATGAGAAGAAATTCAGAATGGATGAATATGAGAGTAATGTGATCAACAGTGGTCCATAAATAGCACAAGTTCCTGACTAAACTATTTAGACCTACCTGAAGTTTGATTCTCACAGTGAGAATAAAAATTGTCCTGTTGGTTCCTGTCTTTCACTTCCCTGTGATTAAGTGTATGTCTTACTGGATCATAGTGTAGCCTCCACCTTGATCCACGACTTCTGGTCAGTCTGTTCTCTGAGACCACCGGATGTAATGTAGTTTTGAATATCATGTACTCATGGGCTAATAAAAAAAGAAGGTCCTGGTAAAAAATCACAGAAGCATAGAATGGTTTGTGTTGGATTGGACTTTAATGTATCATTTAGTCCAACCCTCTTGCCATTGGTAGGGATATCTTTCATTTGATCAGCTTGCTCAAAGTCCCACCCTACCTGACCTTAAACACCTCCAATGGTAGGGCATCCACAACTGTTCTGGGTGATCTGCTCCAGTGTCTCACCACCCTCATTGTAAAAAATTTCTTATGTCCAATCTACATCTACCCCAAAAACCTGATACCCTTTGTCCTGTCACTACAGACCCTGGTGAAACATCTTTCTGTCTTTCATATAAACCCGTTTTATATACTGAACAGCTGCAATAAGGTTTCCCTAGTCTTTTCTTCAGGCTAAGCAGCCCCAGACTTCAACAGAAATATGCTATTCAGTCTCAAATTAGTGACATAGTCTTCACAAAATATCTTCTTCTCTGACCAGCTTCAGGGGATTTCACAGGCTGGGAGAGGAGAAACTGATAGGTTTGGATTATTGTGTACAGAGCTTTGTAGCTCACTTCAACCAAGTTACCTCTTCAGCTTAGTCTTTTGTTCTTTCAGGATGTCTTTCTACCTCCAAGGAGCATGTGATGCACAACCATATCTGCAGCCTGTAGTGTAAACCAACACTGAGCAGAGATTTAGGACTTTTGTTGTGTGCATCTTTACATCATTCATTAGTGTTCCACAAATATAAACTAATGAAACTTTACAAATACTTGTATGGAGTGGTATTACTTTTATCCTTTTTTACAGAAAGGAAATTAAACCATAGAGGTTTTAGGTCAAGGAGCCAATTGTCCATGAATTTGGAGTCCCAGAATGAGATGCTTAGATCCCAATTTCCCAGGAAATTTACTATTTTACAGCACTTTACATGCTTTTACAGCATGTTTTTTACAGCATTCCAATCAGCCACAGTTAACGTTTGTGAGACCAAACACTTCTGCAAATGTGAAAGCTATCAAGTAGATTACAAGGAAAATGAAGAGCATGTTCAACAGTCAATTGTAAAAAGTTGAAGTGACTTCTTTAGTTCCATACGGGCATTCTGGTATGAGGCAATTTTCCTGTGGGGCATTTAAGTGCCTTACTAATAAAACCATCTTTTCCTTTCTTGAAATCTTAGCTTCATTTTTATATGCCTCCAAGCTTCTTCAACAAAATCATTTTTTGTCTCACCTCTATGTGAAAAGGAAACATTTTTTTCTGAGTGGAAATCATGTTATTTGCTAAGAACAGAACATTGAGACTGTGCAACTCCATGTTTCTTGGATGCTGGGGAAAGCAGAACAAAGAGCTGTAGATAAAATCAGGGTCTAACACTGGAGGAGGGAATGGCATGTACTGGCAGGGCTTGTCTTTGCATTTGTGGAAGGGTGAATGGAGCAGTCGGGGCAAATTCCAGAGCCGTGCAGCATCAGAAAGCAAAGGAAGTATGAGAGTGGCCTCGCTGAAGTATAACAGTTCAAGGAGACCCTTGTGGGTGACACTGGAAGTTGTCCAAGCTCCCAGGTGGGAGCCTGGTGGTCATATTCAGCTCTGCTTTGAAGTTACGCAGGGCACTGGCAAAGCCCTGAGTGTAGTTGCTGAATCTGTGGCCCCTTCCCCTCTCCAAGGGCTTTAGCTGCCTGTGCTCAGGCTCAGCTCCCATATCTCTTCAAATTCAGGAAGAGAGTTATGAGGGACCTTGTCAGAGGTCACCTGCTTTTCTTGGATCCCTCACCCTGGGTCCTTGCCTGAGCTGCACCACAGCCATGCTTGTGCCCAACCTCATACCTCCTGATCCTGACCTGGGGAGCTAGCTTTCTGGCTTGACTGCACCAGACCCATCACTAGGGTGGTGGCTCTGATCCCTAGGCTGAACCTGACCTCAGTTCCCATTGACAGACCTGCCCTGCTCTCTGGTTGGACACAGTGAGATGGCACTCCACTGGATGTGGCACTGATGACCTAGCCTGGCTGCCCTTGCAGAGCAACCCCCTCCACCTCCTCCCCAGTGGACATGCCTGACACTTTGATCAGATGCTTTTGCTCCCACTGAAAAGTATGGAAAACAAATGTGTGAGGCAAATAGGAGCCACATATCATTCCAAACAGGTCCCATAGGCAGGCAACCAAAAGACCAGATCTCAGTGGGACCATGGCATCACCAAAAGTGCCTACATTAGCCCGTAAGACTGTACTTGTTATACAATCTGTACTTTTTTCCTGATTTCCCATTGCTGGTTTCATGGATAGTCATAGGACATCCTGTTCCAGTGAAAATACTTGCTGTGCAAAAAGTAAATTTTTTTCTTAATGTCTTTCTTGGAAATGACTGTACCTTTTTTATTTGAAATTTTCCCAAAACATGCAACCTGAGACAGCTGTCTGGCATGAGAAACTTCATCCTGAACTGTTTAAGTTTAACAATATAATAAGTAAGAGTTTTATTGTGGAGATTGTCTTAAGTATAGGCATAATTTTCTGTGTTACCTATAATTACAGGTAATACTTGTACCCATATTTTAAAAGCTGCTGAATAAAAAAGATTACATGTTAAAGCATCACCTTTTCCAAGAAGTGATGGAGTCTCTTATGTATAAACCTAGTCTAAAATAGCCTGCAAATGACAGCATCTGAATACAAACTTTCAGGAGACTTTCTGTACTGATTTGTAGGAACCTAGCTTATGACATAAACAACTGAATGCCATTACATTGTGGAAACATTATCAATATCCACAGGTATTCACCCAGCATTTACCTTTTAGAAAGCCTGCCCTATTCCCTGCATCATGTAAGATGGCTGCTGCAGTCAGTGAGGTGAATAATATATTATTTAATATATTATTTAAAGGTAGATCTTGTCTCTCTTATGACTTTTAGATTCTTTGTGAAAGGCAAGGAGGTTATTTCTTCCTAGATTCCTGGAAGGAATGAAATTATAATATTAAACAAAAGAATGTAAGACACAGGAGATAGCAATAATGTTGATTTGTTGTACTATGCACACATCTATCAATGTGCTTTCTCTCTGTGCAGTTTTGCTGACATGTGATGCAGTCACAGAATTCCTGTGTGACTTGGTCTAGGTGATCCTGCTCTGGTAGGGGGGTTGGACTAGATGATCTTTCTAAGTCCCTTCCAACCCCTAACATTCTATGATTCTATGTAAGTTTTGTGTGGGCCTCTGAATACAACAGTCTTGCAACATAGCTAGTTTTCATTAAATTCTACCTGCTTTCAACTGGAATCTCAGAAGACTATGTGAAGTAAAGAATTAGGGACCCAAGGCAGATCAGTGTTGCCTTGTTATGAGTAAGTGTCCTGTTCTATGTGTCTGATGTCAACATCAGAGGAAGCTCACTGCTTCAAATTCATCATGCTGGTTAGCACAAAAAGCTGATATGAAACGGGAAAGTGCTTTAATAACTGATAAAGTGAGTGGTTGACAGTATTGAAACACTTCCATACTTTGAGGTACATCCTAGAGAGCATTCTGCTTGCCCTAGCACAACCTGTTGGTTCGGCAGATCCCTTCTGTCCAGTCAGAGTCTACAGCTAAAAGCTAGGTGACTGGAGTGACCCTAGTGTCACCACAGAACCAGCTAAAGAGCTGACAGGTCCACCACAGGTAGCAGAAAGCACCTACGTTATAGTCAGCTACCTGGGAAAATGAATCATACTGTTTCCTTCTAATAGGGCTTCCCTCTCTTCTTACAGGGCAAAAGAGGAGTGAGTCAGGCACCATGACAGAGCTTGACAAAGAGCTACTGAAACCCATGAGCACCTTTGCTTTTATGAAATGCCTAGTAAAGATGTGGAGAGGGTGATGGTGGTGTATGTTGTCACTCTGAGGTGCCTGGAGTACCACTGTGAAGCACAGAACAGCACTGGGAAGAAGTAGATGTGCCTGCAGTGAGATGTAATGCTATGCCTAGGTTAATTAGTCCTGTATTTCAAGGCTCTTGCATTTATTTATGCAAAGTTAACTTGTTCATCTTGGTGTATATCATATCGCAAAACTGAGGAACATAGTAAACAGGAAAATGCATGGAGAGAGTGGAATGTAAGCCTGGGAAAACCAGCTATAAAGACTCAAGCTGGGTCATGTACATGCAAATAACTACTATGTGCAAGCAGACACAGATGTACATATCTGTGGGCTAAAGTACTCTTGGCAAGCTTTTTAGAGGTTGTAACCTGTGAATGAATTTCCTGATCCTCTGCAGTTTGTGGGCAGCAATGACTCATTCATCCCCAGTACTGAATTGTGAATAACACCAGTTCTTTGGGGAATAAAAACTTTTGTGCAATTTTATGAAGAAGTACCCAGGCAATCTTCTCTGAATAAACCCCTCTCACTTCAGGTGGAAGAAAAAAAAAATAATAAAATTTTGGCAATTTTCGTAAGCACCTACTCCCTTGCCCACTATACACCAGTAATGTCAGCTCTGACAGACTAAACAGTGTGAAAATAATGGTTTGTGCCTCCAAATCATGAGATTAGTTTATGTAGCATTAGATTTATTTTTAAAAATTTGGTGTCAAGCTACTTTGCCTCCCAGGATCTAAGCCACTGAACGAGTAGCATTTTCTGAATGTTCCAGTTGTATTTTCTGAATAATTTCCCATTCTTAGCACAGGTTGCTTGTGGATGGATTCAATGTATTTGAAAAATGAGGCAACTCTCCAGAGAGCCAAGAACCTTTTTGCCATACAGTGTTTTGGATGCTGGAAAATAAAATTAGAGGTGGACTGGAACCCCGAGTCATTTTAGTAGTGTTTCATTGTCTATTACATTTATGAAATAAAGTCAGATGTTGCAAATTATTGATTTTCTTAGAGAAAATTTTCTTCAGGCACTTATCCATGAGCCCAAAATGCTTTGCAGATGAGAAGTGAGAGTACAGATTTTCTTGGACTAAGAACTGAACTACAGGAAGCAAGTACAGTGTTACAGCCATGGAAACTGGACTATTTGACAGTGTGAATGTTACCTAAGCAGAGACTGCAGGAAAAAAAGAATGTTACTACTACATACCAAATATATTAGTGATTTGGATGCAATATAAACATTTTGAACTGACAATAAGTTGAATATATATATATATTCAATATATAATGGTCTTTTCAATTAAAGTAAGTAATACTAAAAAAAAAAAAAAACACAAAAAAAAAAACCCCACAAAAAATAAACCACCAACACTTAAATGTGATAGATGGGAATTTGCACACAAGTCATTCAGGCTTGGAACAAACTACTCATGAAGCCTTAGTTCTCTGGTAGAAAAGGCATTTCGGGGTTAACTTGGCCAAGGAGATAAATTTGTCACTTGCATTGTGCGCTTCTGCCAAATGCAAATGCAGAAATACAATGGGATGCAGTTTTCATGAGTGGCGTAGAGTGTATGACAAAATCCCTTTTCAATGACTAAATACCAGCTCAATAAATAATCCTGCTAAAAGGAAGGAATTTATTGTTTTTAAAAGGTGAGGTGTGTGAAAGCTTCTATTGTACTTGATTTCCTCCACCTCCTTCTTTTCACAACATGGAGTTAGAGAGTGGAAAAAATATAATTAATAGTTTGGGATTTCTGAAGCCCTGACATAAAAAAAAATAATCTTGCACAGACTGGCTTGTCTCCATCAACAAAAATTAAATTTCAGAGGAACCTAAAGGAAGATTTAAGCCTTTCATTATGGGAAACAATAAGCACTATTGAAATGTCTGTCTTGCCACAAATAAATGATCTAATATATCACTTGGTAGGAATGGATTATTGCACTTCTTCAGAGCCTGATAAGTTCTTTCCAAACTCAGCTCTTCTAAAAAGGGTACAAAAAAATACTTTTGTCAAGCAGCTGATAAAAAGCAAAAGGAAATCTTCTTCTGATAGCACAAGCAATTAACCTGGATAAATCATTGTCAAAGGGTGTTATTGAAGCCAATTGATTATTGGACCTTTAACAAGGTGAGATCTGAATATGAACAATGAAAATATTCAGTGCCTCATTAAATTGAGAGAAAAATGTGGTAGGATTATGCACCCTCAAGTGTCAGTACAGAAGCCAGTAACAGATCATTGTTAAGAAACTTTGTCGGCAGAACAATTCATAATCCTTCATGGGAGGATTTTGATATCCTTCTGAATCATGTTCTGCCTATCAGTCAGAACAACTGTAAAGGACAGAGCCATACAGCGCAGTATTTGATATTCCATGGTCCCTAAAACTTTCCCTCTGGTATCAAAAGTCATGTAATAGCGTTTGAACCTGGCATGAAGAGAAAGGTGCAAAGATTTGGGCTCATGCACATGAAGTGGATGTGCATGAGTTGGTTCCAAAAAGATGTGTGTTGAGTAGAGTGTCTACAGCTCTGCCAGAGCCCTTCTCCCTCCCAGCTAAAAGCCCATACCTGTGGTCCACCCTGAAGTAATCAAAAGAATAACGAGTAGCAGCTTGTTTCTGGTTTTTCCTTCATCTAAGAGCTTTAATGTATGCATGGAAATTTCAGTGAGAATGTGACTCTTACCCTTATTTTGTGTTCCCTGCTGAAGTGTATATATGAATTTGGAGGAACTCTCTTTTGACCCTGTGCACGTTGAATTAGATCTTCTAGAAATAATTACTGTGTGTCTAGTTTTCATCTGGTTTTAATGTTAAGAGGACTAGCAATAATCTGTTACTTGAATTGTTGTATGGATAGAAATCTGGCAATATACATTAGTATAGAGTTGGGGCATCATTTCCATATGTGATGAGATTTTATAAAATAAAAAAAAAATCCCTCTAAAATATGTTGAAATTAGCACTAGATTTGCTTCTTACAGTTCCAAAATAATTAAATACTGAGGAAAAAAAAATGTTCACTCACTGCATAATGAATCTGTCCAACAGAGCACAATAGACACAGTTGTATTAAAACCTGGATCATTACCCTTCTTTTCCTGCAATTAAGGGCTCTGCAGGATGTGGATGTTCCATTGATATCAGTCAGTCTAATAACACTTTAATTATTTTTAAAAGTCAGATAAGACATGCAGAATCTGAAATAAAACTGGTTCAGTATTGTCAGGCAGACATGTCAGCTTACCTTCTTCTCCCTTTTTGCATATGCTTTCAGAAAATATACGAGCAGAACACAAGTGCAAGTACCACATGCTTTAATGCTATCTTACTGAGAAGTAACCCCGTGTCTATCATGTCATTTGTTTCCTTTAACTCTTCCTCGGGGATTAGTTTGACTAGCCTATTGCTTCATGTTTGGATAATGTGGCTAATCCTTTCCAGTTTCATTATTTTAATCACTTGCAAGCTGGCTCCCTTTTGCCCAGCTATATGGCAGCCAGACAGTGCTGCTTTCCTTTGTAAAGTGGCATGCAGGGAAAATGCAGAACACCTTTTTTTTTTTTTTTTTTTTCCTTTCTTTTTCTGTAGCCTCTATTTAAAACCCAGGTTTGGCAGCTGTTTTAGTGTATGTTTCAAAACTACGTAGACAGAAGGGCCTTTGGGAGATGATGCTTTGCATCAGGCTGTCTTCTTAGATCAGCACAGACTTTTTAGACTTTCACTTCCAATTGCATTCTATCCATAATTTCTGTGTTTAATTGCTTGCTATAAATGTGCATGCCACTGAAAAATCTGAAAACCTTGAAAGGTTTCATTCTAAAGTGTCCCTCTGGTGATATAACACACTTTGTAAGAAAAAGATATGTTGATATTACATGCACTCTGCATGCTCCCTCTATTATTTCCATGTCATGTTTGCACAGTTTACTAGCAAAAACATGTTTGTGCTGTCCTTTCTATTTCAAGTTCAGTGTAACTTACAAAACAATCAACGGACATTATCCTCTGCTTTGTGCATAAATGCACAAAAGTCATCATAAATGGCCTGAGAAAAAGAAATTCCGAAAACGCCATCAACAGCGTGGAATATGCCTTAACTAATGAAGCAAGAGCCAGAGAAGGAACAAGAGAGTGTCATTTAAAGAAGGTAAAAAATTGAAAAGTTAGAGGGAACAATCAGATTTTACCACTACAATGACTACAAAAGGAATTTACCACAAATGGACAAAACCACTTTTCACTGTTTTCAATTTATTGAACATTTCTCAGCTTCAGATACTGCATCTGTAAAACTAAGGCAATGATTCATACTTACCTGGCTGCTTTCATTGCAAACATGTAAAACTCTTATTTTTATGTTTGTCACAAGCTAAATACCTCAATACTCACATTTTAAAGATGAGAAAACAGAGCTATAAAAGCTGAATTGCCAGCTCTGAAAATTTCCCCGTGACTACTGTGACCTAAACTGAACTTTTCATATAATCTTGAGTGTACACCTGAAAAGAAGCTTTCCACTTGAAGTTTTTTTTAATACTGTACTCAAAGAATGCCAATCTTCTTCTCCTTTGGGCAGAACTCCAAGTCATGGATTTATCTGATGAGAAAGAAAGGAAGAAAGGAAGAAAGAAAGAAAGAAAGGAAGGAAGGAAGGAAGGAAGGAAGGAAGGAAGGAAGAAAGAAGGAAGGAAGAAAGGAAGAAAGGAAGAAAGAAGGAAGGAAGAAAGGAAGAAAGAAAAAGAAAGAAAGAAAGAAAGAAAGAAAGAAAGAAAGAAAGAAAGAAAGAAAGAAAGAAAGAAAGAAAG
>JAOEGS010021489.1:0-28306 GCA_025447755.1 Corythornis vintsioides | reverse complement strand
TTTTTTTTTAATTCTTTTTTTGGCCCCCTAAGGGGCAAGCGGAAAGCAAGCGCAGCCCACCCCCCGCAGACCCCGCGTCTTGTCCCGCAGCATCCCCACCGCGATGCTGCTGCGGCTCTTGGTGCTGCTGGGCGCCTGCCCAGGGCTGTCGCGGTGCCTGGGCTCCTTCGTGCAGTGCGAGCCGTGCGACGGCAAAGCGCTGTCGCTCTGCCCGCCGCCGCCGCTGGGCTGTGAGCTGGTGAAGGAACCGGGCTGCGGCTGCTGTCTCACCTGCGCCCTGCCCGCCGGCCAGCCCTGCGGCGTCTACACTGAGCGCTGCGCCCGCGGGCTTCGCTGCCTCCCGCGCCAGGGCGAGGAGAAGCCGCTGCACGCCCTGCTCCACGGCACTGCCGTCTGCCTCAGCGAGAAGAGCTACCGGGAGCAAGCCAAGGCCGGTGAGTGACCACCGCTTCTACCAGACTCATCTTTCCCGGCTACTTTTCCACCTCTGCTAGCTTATTTTCCCTCTTTACGGCTGCTTCTTCCACCCACCGCCATCTCCTGACTGCGTTTTCCCTCATTCCGGGTGCCCTCCTATGCCCCTCTGCTTGCTTTTCTGCCTTTCCGGCTTCCTTTCCATCTTTCCGCTTGCTTTTCTACTTCCTGCTACTGGCTGCTTTTCCCTGTCCCCCCCCTCCAGCTGCTCTCCCGTTCTTCCGGCTGCTTTTCCAGCTTCCCAGGTGCTCTTCCATACTTGCTTTTCCGCCTTCCCGGCTACTTTTCCATCCCCACCCTCCCCAGCTGCTCTTCTATTCCTCCTCCCCCACCTTATGCTTTTCTGTCTTCTCGGCTGCTCTTCCATTCCCCTCCACCACCAGCAGCTGCTTTTCCATCTTTCTGGCTACTTTTACATCTTTCTGACTGATTTTTCTTTCTCTCTCACATACACATATACACACCCCAGCTGCTGTTCTATCTTCTCTAGCTGTTTCCCCATTCCTTCCCTTCCTCACCCCCTCCACCAGCAGGTTTTTCAAGGCCCCACTTTTTTTTTTTTTTTCTTTTTCTGGCTGCTTCACCACCACCACTTCTCCCGATTGCTGTGCTATCCCTCTTCCAGCACCTTTTCCATATTTCTGGCCACTCGCACCCCCACCTTCCCCCCCAAACTTGTTTTTCTACCTTTCTGGCTGCTATTCCATGCCTCCCCACTACTTTTCCATATTTCTGGGTATTCTTCTATCCCCCTAACTCTTGTTCCATGCCCCCCACGATATTTCCCATCCATGCCCTGATCAAACCTTCTGTTGCATCATCTCACAGCCTCCCCCACCCCCCCTTTCATCATCACCTCTGGTCTGTCCCATCTCCATGGAAAGCTTCCCCACCTCCCAAACTCGCTCACTCTCCTAGTCACAGCTGTATCCCAGTCCTTCCCCAGCTGTATCCTTTACATCTTTCCTGCATTCCTATCTTCACCTGACCCCTTTCTCTCACCCTGTCCTCCACCTTGCTCTGGGTCCAGAGCTGGCCTCTGCAGCTTGAGATACAGGGGAGGTCTGGGCACCTCCTTCCAGCCATCTGCCCCATCGTGACCCTTGGGTTTGTTGCTCAGCCTTCCTCTGTCTCCTTGCAATCATTGCAGCCTCCTCCTCCTGGCTGACTGCTGCTGGACATCTTTGTCAGGTTTTAGCGCAGGGAAGGTGAAGAGAGCAGGTGCATTATGGCCAGGGAGTCTGCAGTTGCAAAAAAAAAAAAAAAAAAAATCGAGATGGTGTTGCTAATAACCAGAAAGAATAGGTGAAAAGCAAGGATGAAGATTGGCATGGTAGCACTAGTGCAAAGCCAAGTTTCTGAAACGTTTGCACCTTGCTCGTGACAATAGCACGAAAGAATGCTATTTCACTGTGGCTCTCATTTAACTCCCATTTCTGGTTCCTGCAGCTTGTGCAAGGACACTTTCCCTACAGTCCTCCAAATACATCTATATTTCTTCCCCGACATGAAGGGGAGGCAGAGGGAATATTTGTATGGCAGAGCACCAGGGAACTGCTTGGCGAAAAAAGAAACCAACCAAACAGAAACAAGACCCCCACTTTTTTTTTTTTTTGGTGCATGAAAAAGTAATTTTTATTTGTCAGCAAGCTTCTGCTTACACCTGTGCAGTGGAAATCAATTTCTCCTTTCTAGCACCTAAATCTCTATGCTTTTATTCTTTTTCCCCTTTACTGTTTGCAGGCAGTGATTGTGTTGCTATGTTCCATCTTTCTGAGCAAAACCAAATTCTGTGCATCTAATTTCCTTTCTCCCTCAAATGACAACAAATGTCCAATCTAACTTGAAATCAGCCAGAAAAAGCAAAGCTGAGCTTGGTTTTCTAAGGGTAGCTGGAAGGGAATGAGGGTTGGGAGGAGACCTGTGCAGGGAGCAGAGGGTGAGGCCAGGAACCACGTTCCTGCTATGGAGCCCAGAAAGCTGAGCAATAACCCACTGGCAGCAGAGCTATGTGAAGTATCCCAGAGAGCGTCACCCCCAGTGTTTATTTATTCTGTGTGTGTGTGTGCATGGCCAGGGGCAGGCAGTGTGGTTGGAAAGGCAAAGCCATGCAGCTGAAAACCACCAGCAGCTGGGAGAGTGAGGGTGATGCTTTTGCCT
This sequence comes from Corythornis vintsioides, assembly GCA_025447755.1. NCBI lineage: Eukaryota > Metazoa > Chordata > Aves > Coraciiformes > Alcedinidae > Corythornis > Corythornis vintsioides. The sequence goes on along the minus strand of JAOEGS010021489.1, from coordinate 25,672 downwards.
GTGGTGAGGGTGCCCCATGCAGACCAATGGCACCCAAAAAAGTTTGGTGCTTGGCTCCCAGGGTGAATCTCCTTTCACTCCACCTGCCTTGCTCTACCTAAGGAAACCAGTCCTTTAGCAGATGCTTTGCATGAAAATTTTGGCCAGTCATTTTGTAATACTGCTTGTAATAGTTGGTTTTCTTGGGATGGAGAGCACCCATTGAATGAACAAGGAGAGGGATAGGAAAGAGATTGCAGGTTTATTGCAAAACCAACCCCCTGGCACTATCTGCCCTTCCAGTTTGGACTCCTCAAGTGCCGCAGGGGGCTCTTTTCAACAGGTTTTGTTCGCAGCTGTGAGATGAGCCTGAATGGGAAAGGCTACTGCAAGAAGTCATGGGAGACCAGCAGGCTCCTCTTGATATTTGCGTGATTGCAAAAAAGAAATAAAAAATAAATCAGAAATTCCTGAGGACGGGAGAGAAAAAAAACTCTCTTGGCATTTGACTGGTGGCATGTGAGAACAAAGTATATTTTCATAGACATGTTTCTAAGCAACAGGGAAAGGAAAGAAATGAAGTTTGACTTGAACTTTCTGGCCTCTGCCAGTTTGGCCAGCAGTACAGGGACCGTGCACTGGGGAAACTGGCCTGGCCCTCTCATCTATCAATGACCAAAATTGGCCCTGAACTGCAAACTGCTGAGAAAGAATCAGCACTGCAAAATAAACTATGTGGCAGCAGCAAGTTTGACTTGATCAAACTGCATTTCTATCTATTTCTGCTCTCTTGCACTGGCTGAGTTTAAAATCACAGATGCTTTCCTCTTTATAGTCGAGGTGGAGAAGAAACAAACAGTATTGCAAAATCTCAAGCCTGGGAGGCTGGGCTTGGCTCTCCTGCAGCTCAGATGTCTTGCCTGGGGACAAGATGCTTGTGGGTGCCATGCCTCAGTTTCCCCATATGTAAACTGGGCACAGCAGTACTGAGAAACGCTGAAGCTACTGGGTAGAATGGTTTGTTGAGAGGTCGGAAATGAAAGCAAATGTGGGATTAAAGGGCTTTGGTAAGGCTCATCTTAAGTAGACAGATGTGTAGGTACTGACGGGTTGGTCCCTGTAGTCCTTCCTGGCACAACAGTCAGGCACTGTCCTTTACCAAAAGCCAAACATTACAGCTGTAATTGACTGTTCCTGGTAAAAAAAACATGAATGAGCTTCATTTATGGCACAAGCTGCAGGAATCTGGGTTTTCTCTGTTTTGTTTAGGTTTCCTTTGAAATACACCACATCTTTCCATTTTGCTCCCCCCATGCTCCCGCCAGACTTCCTCCTGCTGAAACAGCAAGGTCAGGCCAAGCACTGGGGAGCAGAGGGCAAAGATTGGAGCCTGCTGCCCTAAAAAGGCTCATGGAAAAAAAAAGGTTGTCAAGTATTTCCTTCTCTCTTATTCCTGCTCTCTTTCTAGAAAGCGAGCAAGACTTGGCAAGTCTCCTCATGAAACCATGAGCCAATGATAACCAGGAGGGGAAAAGGGGGGGGGCTTGCAGAATTAGCCCTAAGAAAATCATCTTTGCTGCATCAGCTGGAAGTAGGCGTAGGAGGAGTGCTGCCGAGCCCAAGTTTCCTGCAGCCTGGGTTCGGTGCAGTCCTTTATTCCTCCCTGACATGTTCCGACCCCCGTCCTGTTTCACCCTCCTGCGCACTTCTGCTCCCCGTTGGGGGATGCAGGGCTTCAGGGGTTAGCAATGAGGACATGGCAGGGCAGGTGGGCAGCCCTGCTCCAAGGTCCAGGATGAGGGTTAGGGCAGGGGTCGTGGGAGCGGGGCACTTGGGACGTACTGGCTTAGGAACATGCGTTGCTCAGGGAGGGATCAGGCTGGTGCTGAGCGGCAGGTCCTTTGTGCAAAGCAGCTCGTGAGCTGTCAAGGCAAAAGCTAGTAGCAACAGGCCACCAAAACCAAAAAACCAAAACAGAAAAATCTACATTTTTTTTTTGATCTGGAATTTAAAAAAAAAAAAAAAAATCTAAAAAAAAAAAAAAAAAAAAAAAAAAAAAAAAAGTGAGGGTGAAATCCTTCAGGTGCCAGCAAGAGAGCTGGGTTTCTGTGGTGTGCATGTACAGGGGAGGGAGGGATGGGGTGGTTCAAACAGGAAAGGAGGGGCCTTGACTGGAAAGATTTTTCAGCAGCCTGGTTTCTAAAGGAAGGAGCAAGAATATTAAGTAGTTGATACAAATGAAATTCCTGTAGGGTGCCAGCAGAGTTCACTGTAGAAAAGATGTGGCTCCGTGCGTGCGTGCATGCATGTACGAGCAATAGAGCTGGTCCCAAGCTGCTGGGCTGCACTGTCAGCCCTGGGCCTGCTCCAGGTGAATGAATGGAGCCCCTCCAGAGCCTGCATTGCGAGAACAGGGACTGGCCTTAAATGGGAGCCTCTGCAAACCTGAGGGATGCTGTAAGAAGGCTGTGTGCCTCCTCCTGTGGATATTTAAGCACCAGCATCCTGTGCCCAGATGACTCTTGTGGCTTTGGCACATCAGTGGCATGAACAGCCGTGTGTGACTGGAAGCATTGCATGACTGTGAGGTGAGGTGTCCTCTCAGGCTGAGAAGAGAGGATAGGAAAGCTCAGGTACATTTTGTGCCAGCTTCAGGACAGCCTCTGGTTTCCTTTGGTGGCATAGTTTGGCACGTGTGTGTCTGGGCAGCCAAGGAAGGAGGAGAGGAGGAGAAGCAACAAATGGGGCCCTGCCTCACACAGAGCATGGTGCTTTGCCTCCTCCTAATCTAATGTCTGCTGAAGTTTTACCCACACTGGAGTGAGAGGTGCCACAGATGTAGGAGCAGCCACCAGAGCTGTTACAGCTGTGGTGGTTCCCAACACTCTTTACTCAAACTGAAAAGCCTGGAAGCCGTCTGGGAAGGGGGACAGAAACCTCAGTCTTTCCAGGGCTCATCCTCCTCTGCTCAGCAGGGCAAGCTGCTAAGAATTGTTGCAGCTCATTTCACCTGTGTTAAGTCAAAAGTGAGATAAAAAGGCCCATGGCACAGCAAATCCTGCCTATTTTTTTTTACCAAGCACTTGGTAAATTCAAGGTCAGACATAAATTAAAGCAGAATTTGGCTGGAACACACCTACCCCTCTCTGTGGGCTGCAGAGCAGCAAGATTAATATGCACAAGAAAGATATGCATGTGAGCATATGCACATTTGTGCCCATGTTCACACACCCACACACGCCTGCACAAACATTTAATGTGTGCAAACACGCACACAGAGCATTTTTGTCTCTGGGGGCAGAATGATTTCCAGGCAGCACACACAAACCTCTCTTAGGTGCAATGGTTCTGCTTATGACTGGCACACCGGTATTTTGCTGTCAAGATCAGATATTGGCATACAGACCAGCCTATCCTACCCTCCCACTGAGGGCAGAGAAATGAGATGTAGCAGGTGAGCATACCAAACAAGGGGAGGCAAGGAAGGAGAAAGGCAAGATATTCCTCCCAGGCAGCTGTGTGGATCCAAACTCACTCATGTTTGGAGGTGGGTTGTATTTTCTAGATGCATTAAGTCCATGATAGTTACTTACCCCAAGACATACCCCTGGGAAAGTGTGGATAGGTTGTGGCTTGCGGAGGGCAGCTGATCCTCCTGCCACATGCCAGGGCTGGGGGACCTGGGTTAGGGACAGTGGTGCCTGGTGGCATCAATAGAGGAGATGGCGTGAGGGGCATTGAGTGCCCTGGGACTTCAAACTCCTCTTTGCCCAGGCAGCAACAACTGTCCTTTGGGAAAATGGGAAAGAAGAACTAAATTGGGAAAATATGGTAAATTTGCTGAAACATGGCAAGCTGACAGCAGGAGAAACAACCTCCAGTATTGAGGAGGAGGAACCAGCAGGTCTTGAAGGCATGGTGCATGCAGAGGTCAAAGATGATCCAACAGTTTGGCCTGAACTTAGTAGCAGCCAGGATGATAACTTCCTAGTCATTTGTGAAGAGATTTTTTACAGGTGAAAAGATAGATATCTGTTTATCCTCAGGATGGGTGTAGCTGAAACCATGAGGACACTCTGCTAGTGACAAGAGGGAACTCTGGCCTACATGCTCTGATCCTATAAGACCTGGACTCCTTAGGCCCATTTAGTGAGAGCTTCAATACCAGGTCTTCCCAGGGTGATGTGCAGGACAGTGGCAGCTGTGCCAGTCTTCTTGGACCCCAGAACTGCCTTTCTGAGATCATTGGGCATGGGTCATGCTTGATGCCTCTTCACATCCAGGGAGGGTCACATCACAGCTGCTGATGGAGCAAAATCCCCCATTCAACCCCCACAAGACACTCTCTGTTCCTTCAGCTGTGTAGCCAAGGCAACTCTCGGCAAGATGTTGTTTTTGAGGTAGCTCTTTGATGTTAGTGATCTGAGGGCAATCCAGGGCTCACAGTTAAACCCAGCAGAAGCCATCATAATCTATTTGCAGAAATTTGTGCCTTCTTGATGGTTTGTTGTGGGCAGATTTGCTCTTATGGAAGACATTTCTCAGTGTGTTTTGGTGAGTCTCCTGTCAGTTTATGATGTTTCCAGGACAAGCATGTTAACTGCCCATCATACCATGTCTTTTAGCCATCAGCTTCTTGGATGGAAGACCACACCTGCCTTTACTTATGCCTTCAGGAATGCCCAAGTCTCCCTGGCTATAGAGAGAGTCAACAGGCTAAACCTTGAGAAAGCATCTTAAGTTTATGCTTTTGGAGTCAGTGGGCACTTTTCATGTGTGTCTGCATAAAACCTTGCTCTCACTACTGCCCTCATTTGCCAGACCCCTCTAATCTTTCTATAATTTTTCCGTGCCTCAACGTTTTTGGTACTGCTGCTTTCACACAGAACATGCAAAGAGGTGTTAATACCCCCCACAGCAAACTGGCACCTAGTTCCCTGTTAGCCTGGCAGGGCTTAGTCCTAACAGATGCTGAGCACCTTCTTGCCAGGACCAGATTATCACAGGTTTTCAGGCACCTAATCCCCTTCATGGAAGCCATATACCTCCATCTTCGAAGGGCTGAGAGGCCAAAACTGAAGAGGCTGTTGGCTTCAATAGAATTGGAAAGCTGTTATCAGCTGCCTGCCTTGAGGGCTGTTACTGCAATTTGGTTTGTTTGCTTGTTGGATGGACACAGCTGGCTCACTGATGGAGATAATTGTTATGTTGATGGAGATAACTGGTCTGGTTGCTATTTAAAGGCAAGAAGGTAATCCTGACAGATACTTAAAGAAATGATCCCCTACCTAAACAAGAGAGGGAATATATCTTGAAGTTAACTTGGGGGGTAGAGTTGGCCAACAGTCATAACTTTCTTTGTAGAAAACCTGTAGAAATATTTTCTTTTTATAAATTAAGTTAGGATTCATCTGTGGAATACAGTTAAGTCAACAGATCCACTTATTATTCATACTTAAGAAATCAGATGTTATGCCTTAGAGTAATGAAGGAAATCTAGTAATTAATTAAGGCAGTGAATAACTATGGAACCTGGCTTTCACTTCTTAATTTAAATGAGATGCTGGGAAAGAAAAGAAATTTTATTAAGGAGGGACTGCGTGTCTTATACCTTATATCCAGTAGTCAATTATGGTGCTGCCAACAGCCACATGTATGCCTTAATATATCTCAATAATACCTAAACATAAAGTGACATTATTTTGCTTTCACATGTGACTCCTGATTTCCTGAAGAAGTAGTAGAAACAGGTGAAATTTTACTACATAATTTCATGACCATTTCAGTGTCAGTTTCGTGGTTTTGTAATAGAGGTGGCTTGAGCTTGCAGGAAAACCAATGAAGTACAACAGGGATTTTGTCAATCCAGACAGACTCTGTACCTGTAACAAAGAGCGATAAGTTGTCCTTCTTGGAGTTTCAGACCCCAAAATGGAGGTCTGCACCCTTTGGTCCATCAAGGGACTGTGATGGGGTTTTTTTTTGAAAAGCATCTTTGCCTCATGTTGCACCAAAGAGAATTGCTTCGTTTATGCAGTGGTACAATGCAGGGAGGGAAATGTCTAGGAGAGGCAAGAGTAATCCTTTAGGATCAAGCTTGGACAAGTTCCTCCTGAGCAATATTGTCAGTGTGAATACCAAACTTCCATTATTTTTTGTAGTAATATTTAGGTGGACTGAGATTAAATAACGGCCATGCCTACTCCAGGTAGAGGCTTTCTGAGAGAAGGTTTCATTAAGAAAGCAGAAGGGAGTCCTGAGGGCAGGGGTGGAAATGTCATTGCTTGGAGCTCATAAAAGTCAAGTTGGATGGTACATGTGATGATGTGTCATCTGGTGCTGACACAGAAATGAGCAATGGATGATCTCACAGATCTTTTCCATCTGGTTTAAGGCAGAGCTGTGAAAATCAGGCTGAAGGCCTAGAAATTAATCCAGGCTAGGCTGGAAGTTGCAGTCACAGCTGGACGCGTGAAATATTTGTGGTCTTGGACCAGTTTGTGTCCAGCACCTGACACAGGTGCATCTCCAGACTCCACCTGATACATCTTTACCTCTCTCTGGGGCTGTCAAAGGGTTTGGCTTTCACGGTTCTTCTAGTAACAGGCTGCTGTTGAGGCTGACAGAGACCCTCAATAACATAAGTGAGGATAGATCTTGTCATGAAGACCACCAGTCTTGAATGGATGCAGCCTCTCACAGATTCATATCCAGTTGGCCACTCATAGAAGTTTCTGCTTGGTATAAAATTAATCAAAACCATGACTAAAAGGCAAAACCCACCTTCATCCATAAGCAGGACAAAATGCTTAACATAAACTACAGTTGCTATACATCCGGTAGGACATAATTTTTTTCAGGATTATCTCTAATATCAGAGTTTTTCCTCCTTGACCCCTTCTTTCTCATAAAATAGTGGTAGTTGATGGATGCTGTTAGGCTTCTCTTCCAACCCATCACACCTCCCTTCATTCCTAAAGACATCTGGAGATCTTTTTCAGGTGATCCCTTCCCAACTGGTGGCCAGATGACTAGTTCACACCCCTTTGTTTTCATTTAGAAGATCTGAAAGTATATTTGTTTTCTAGGAAGGGTCTCCATGTCTTTTTGCCATAGATAAACTCCATGAAAAAACTGCTGTTAAAAATTAAATCATGCTTGACAGGAGTTTTTTTAGATTTTCCTTATCTTTACTGTCAGTTAGGCAGAGACTCTCATGCAGCCTTCTTCCCTGAGTTTTCCTTCTTTATTCTTTTTTGCTTGGCAGTCTTTGCTTTGCTGCCTTTATTACAACTGATGGAATCTGCCACTAGGGTGGCTATGTTGGAAAAGATGCAAGACTAAGAAAGACTGAATGATTTCAGCCTTTCCAGGAAGGAAAAACATGTCTTGGTCATTATTATATTGAAAGATGATTTATTTAGATTTCTCTGGGTCATTCTTCAATTCAGCTCTCATCTTCCTCTGCAGTTTGAGCATGTGGAGTGGGTAACATCTGTAGTCTCCGGATAATATGAAATATATTTTATCTTCCCATCATCAGTGCATCAGCAGCAGGAGCTTCTTGATGTAAATCTAATCCTGAAATACTTCCTTCTCCTCCACTTGCCAGTTCAGTTCCCTGGAAGATAGCTTTGTTTAGGAAATGTCAGGCTGATACAAGCAGCTATCTTGAACATAGTGCCTGCAGTTTTGCAAGGTGGTACACGTCAGCATCACTTAATTGTAATGGTTGAATGGATGCATGGCTGAACGAATATTTGTTCATTGTCTTACTAGAGGGAGAAACTCTGGAAAGCGTCCCAACTCTTTTGCTGGTTAGATATTTGTTGCTGAGAACTCCCAAGCCTCTGGCCAAACTGCTTGTCCACCACAGGCCCAGACCTTCACCTGAACTTGATGTATGCTCTATATGCATTACTATCTCCCAAGCCTCTACTGATTGCTGACTGTAGCCAGATTCAGGAGCTCTCCTGAAAAAAGATGGGTCAAAGACAACAGTCCTTGCTTGTACATTCCAGTACAGAACTGGCCCAGCCCTCCAGCTGATGCCCAATCTTGTCTCTTCCAGCACAGCATAGATGCTTGGAGCCTGCTGAGCTAGCAATGTGTAGGGACAGAGCATACATCATGTAGCTTCCCATCTTTGACCTGCTTTTCTCTTTGCTCTAGAGAGTGACTCCCAGGGAGGGTTATTTCTGTGGCTGCAGCAAGGAAGGGCAGCTCAGGAAGGTATCATTTGGCACGCAGCAATGCAGATCTTTCCTTAACGGTTCCAGTTCCCAGAGCTCTACCTCTCCCACCTCTGCGGCGCTTGCTGTCACTGCAGAGAAGTGGTGCTGACCCAGAGATCCGTTCCTACAGATAGGCACTGTGCTTCTAGAGCAGACCAAAACATGAGCTGGTTCCCTTGAGAGCTCTTTTCCCACATGCTGAGCTGCATTTCTCCCCCATCCAGCTCTCTATGAGGACACTGAGGTCATCAGGATGATGATCTCCCTTTCCCATGAATCCTGTATGAACCTGGGGGCAGCCCAAGCACCTGATATTCACGCTCTGCAGGTGAGCCCTGGCTGATGCAGCAGAATCTGCATCCACAGGTTTCTGCTGAGGAGACAAGAATCTCCTGAGAAAGAGCATGTCTTCCAGGCTAGTTCATCAAAGCCCAAACAATAACTTTAAAAAATAAAAATAAAAAAATACAGCACACCCCTGTGCCATCCATCCTTGCTCTCCAAGGCTCTTCAGGTATTTCTGGGATGTTCCCAAGCATCCTGATGGGCCTTGGCTAAGTAAAATGGAGGTAAGTCTTAACCTTAAGGAGTTCAGTCCTTCCGACCCTCTCCTTTCCCAACTTTTCTTTGAGCTTGGTCCCACTTATCCATATTCTTTTCTTTCAAGGTGTCTCTATGGGACAAGAAAGTGAGGTTGCAGCAACTTGTGCTATGGTGTCACAGGGATTCCAGGTACTGGGATGCCCCAGAGCTCGCTTCCAAAAGCTTGAGTGGCTTTTGGGCTGCTGACTGTTTGGACTCTGATCATGTCTTTGGTAGGGGACTGTCCATGGTGGGGCAGAGTGGGTGTTTTTGTGAGTGCTCCATGACACTTTGACTGCTAAAGACTAATCACAAAGGTGATTATTTGCTGGGATCAAGAGCTGTTGAGGTACCTAATTCCTGGTGAAGGAAATAGGATCTGAGGTTTTTTTACCACTGCTTCTGTGCCTGCAAAAGAGTTTGGCACTGCCACTTGTGAGAGCTGCATCATGGGCTGCAAGGGGATCAGTACTGAAGAGGTGATGGGATATATCTTTCTTAACTTCAGACATTTGGAGGTCTAATTGAGAACATAGGTGTCACAGAAGGAGAGACTGGAGCCTCCATAGATGTGTCACCCCACCCTAAAATCAACACCCAAGCCAAGTGCTGGGGCTGGTGACAATTTGGAGGGTGCAGCTTCACTGCAATGACTTAGACATGGAATTGAGCCATCCAGTGAAGCCCCAACACCTCTGTTAGTGGATAGGCGTTCCTTGACAGATTGGTCTTTAATGCCTGTTGTGCATTGCTGGGAGGTGGGGTGGCAGTCTGTTTTTCTGTCCTTCTCCATGTGTGGTGTCTCCTCCCAGTCTCTCATCGCCTGTGAGCATCACCAGCCTGCTCCCTCTCCAGTTCCCACCAGACCAGCCACGTTAGCCTGCTGTTGAGTCCCCACCAAAGCACAAAAGTTCGTCGAAAGTCCAAGGCACATAGCAGCTGGCTCTTCAGCAGCCAACACCCTGGGCTAGTGGAGGGACCAGCCAGAGCCTGCATCCCCAGCCCTGGCTGCTCCTCCTCTGGTGGGTGCCAGATGGCCTCGGGCTGGGCGGCTGCCTGAGATCACCGCCTGACTTCACCGGGCGGTGGTCTGAGCTGTGACCCCGGCCTCGGGCATTGTGCCTGAGCCGTTTCTGCTGCCCACCCCTGCGGGGCTGTCATGAGGGGCTGGAGGTCATTCACTGCCAGACTGGGGTCTGTGCCTGCCACAGAAACATAAACGAGCTGTTCTTCATTAGGGCGGTGAAAGCTCCCTACTGTCTGGGCTGATCCCGGTGGCCCCTGGGGAGCTCAGGAATGCTTTTGCTCAGTTGTGCTCTCCAGCTGCCAAAGGGTGCGAGATGAGATGACCCCCCCTTGCTCTGCATCCTTCCCCCGCTGCATTTCAGGAACACAAGTGCTGCAGCTCTGTGCTGACCAGGAGGAAGGGATTTTTATTTTCTCGTCACAGTCACAGGTGCAAGTCCAGGCTGCAGAGGAACCTGCTTCCCATCCCATGAGGTTTCAGTGTAGATTAGGTATGTCCCTGCCTCTGGAGTGGGGTGGACAGCTGGGGGGAAATGCACAATGGGGGTTTTTACCAGGGACCTGAGCACAGACTTCCTATATGAGACTTAGTCTGAAGTAATATAGGTACATCTCTGATGTGATTTTCAAGTGCAAAAGCTATTTCCAGGACAACACCAACGTTCCTTCTCTGCCAGCCACAGGTTGATAAGGAAAGCTGCTTTGTGTTGCCCAGCAAGAACCAGTGCCATAAAGGGTAGGTGAGGAAGGAGAAATGGGAGGATTCTGTCCCTCCAGCAGGTACAGGGAAGAAGACAAACACTGATTTCAGCAATCATTGCCTCGGCTTGTGGTTGTCTGTGAAGTCCAGCAGGAAGACGTAAGCATGGGGCTGGGCAGATAATGGAGCTGGCTTTTAGATTGGAGTCTGCAGCTATCTTTGCTGGGGAGCTGTTGTTACGGGTGAAGCTCGGAGGGAGTGTCTGGATCTGACTCTGATTAGTGCTTTGGGGTCCTGATCAATGAGAACTGCAGAAAAATCCCTCCCTCTGTCCCCCAGCCTCTCCCATATTTTTTTTTCCCTTCTCTGTCGCCAGCGTCAGCTGCCTGTGCATCTGATCCCAAAATGTTTCCCAAGGAGTCGGGAAATAACCTAGCTAGGACTAGAAAACGGCATGTTGTAAGCAGTGATGGGACAAAAACTGAGGTCTTCCAAAGACAGCTGCTACCAGAGCCCAAAATCAAGAGGAGCTATTGGAAAAGTGGGGTGGGGGGGTCACTCATGAAGTCCCGCAGCTGTGGATATTACTTCTCTTTATGGAAATACTGACTGGAAAGTGTCTCTTCATCTTGGGGACAAATGCTCCTCTGAGAGAGACCAGAGACATTTTGCACTGTTGCACTGCTCTGTTTAGTGGGAGACCCTTGCTGCTGTCTAAGCAGTGACATTTCAGCCCTGGCTAATGTAAGCCTTAATTTCCATCTTGCAGTGAGCACCGCTGAACAGAGATGGCCAAGTTTGGGGACAAAGGAAGGGCTGGGCAACTTCTCAGTGTCTCCACCGGTGGCATTTGCTTTCATTCCTAGAGTTCAACCATGAACCTCAAGTCTTTCTCCAGTACCCCCCTATTTAAGTGATGCATTATGCTAATGCTCATGTTGTAAATAATGCATCACAAGAGCAATCCAGAGGGCTGTTTAGCAAGGTTGTGCAATGGTTGTTCTTGTTCTTCTTAGGTGAATGTGGCGCTTTTTTGGGTGGTTGAACAGCACAGCAAGTTCTCTAGCTGTGGGCTGTGGATGTAACAACCATGGATCATTAGCAGCAGCGGTCAGTAGATACTTTTCCTACCTTCCTGCCAGAAACTGCTGAAAATGTGTTAGGAAAATTCAAGCCTGCTAGTCATTTGGAACAAGCTTCCTGCTCTTCTCTGTAACATCAGCAAGCAGGGAGGTGGTTCTCCCACACACCCTGCACCCACATCTGTACACACACACACCCTGTGGGGACCTCACACATGTTCAAAACTTCTGGAGCACAGAAGCACCCAGGCTGGGTGCTGGAAGGTGCATGGACTGCTCTGGGTGATGTCTGTCAAGGAGAACAGGCTGCAGGTCAGGAGCAGTATATGCAGTTCCCTGGAAACTGCCTGGTATTCTGCTACTCTGTGGCCCTTCTCTAGGGGTAGGTTGAAAGGATTGGACATGGCTCCTGCTGAGGAGCTCTCTCTGGCCAGCCTGGAGCAGGGTGAGGGCACTAAGCACTCAGCTCTGCAACGGAGGACATCTCATTCTCTTGCTATGGGTGTTTTCTGCCTCTCAGGGCTCCTGGGAGCCTGCATGAATTAGGACATCAAGAACACAGTCCTTCTGGCCTGGCGTGTCAGGACCATCTCCTTTCTTTCCCTGGGTCCAACATGGACATTGCAGCATCAGATCAAACATGAAGCCATGGGGTAGCTGAGTTCAGTCTCCTGCCTTGGCTATAGGATTACTACCACCTCCTTGAGGTGCCTACATCCCAGGTCTCACCTCCAGGCTTGCCAGGCATCCTCGGCTTGGCCAGCAATTTCATTACTCTGTGTGGCCAGCAAGCCTGGGACATCTGCTGAGAGGTCACCTCCTCCTGAAGAGTGGGGAAAAGCGATGGAGATGTGAAAGTTACCCACCTCCTGCTTCCCACCATCCCCTGGATGGGGACACATGTGAGTAGGGTTTTTCTGCCTACGCCTTGTGCCCGTAGCTAAAATCCAGAGATGTAGCACACTCTACCTCTGCAAACAGACGCCTGCCTGAAACCCAATCTCCAGGTTGGCAAGGCGGATGGGAGTAGGCGAGAAGGGGCTGTGCAGCGGGCCAGATACTGACAGCAAGGGAGGAGGAACTCCAGCCTCCTTCCTGAGTCCCAGACAGGCACAATTAGGGCTCATTCAGGGAAATTGGGTGTTGCTTCTGCCAACGTCTCCTTGGGAGCAGAGGTGCATCAGTGCCAATGCTGCCTGCCACGAGCCAGTCTGGAGTAGCAGGCGGAGGTTAATGAACAAGCTGGTGGGTGAGAGCAGGTGGGTTCAGAGGCTCTGGAGATGCTGACGTGGGTGTCTGGTTCTGGCTGCAGGTTGATGTGGATGAGATGTCCAGGAGGCAAAGGCAGGGACTGTGTGGGTGCTGTCTGATCCTGCTCTGCCTTTTCCTTTTCTGTTGGCACAAGAAAAGTCCCTCACCAGCTGCCTAGTGCTTGTCAGGAGTTCATGTGTCAGAGACCTCTGCCCTTCAGTTTGTCAAAATTGTCTTGTTAGTATCAAATTAGGGAACAGATAATTGAGTGCATGAGCAGGGACCGCTTCAGCCTTGTTGCTGAAGGAAATTAGGCTATTAAAAACATCAGGGTGGAGGAAAGGATTCTTCCAAGGCATCCATGGGGTTCACACTGGGAAATAAAGAGCCAGACTAGACATCACCACTGAGCAGCAGATGAAGTCTCACCACAGCTATCCCTTGTCTCACTGCATGAGCAGGACCCATGTGCACTGGGGTGCTTTTTTGGCCCTGCAGGAAGCACTGGACTTGTGCTGGAAGCTGGGCAGCTTCCAGTACACACCAGCCCTCAGCTCCTTCTGCAGTGCACTGGGCCCCTTTAGCTCCCATCTTCCCCTGTCAAACAGGCTCCAGGTTAGTCCCCAGCTCCCAGCTAGCTCTTGTCTGGCTGGCATCTTGTAGGAGGCAGAGAAATAAGGAGTTTGCAGAGGCTAAAGTTGCTGCCCACGTGAGTTGGTGGAGCCACTGCAAACACCCCTTGTACCATGAGTCCTGGGGACTGGACACCCCGTGCTGTTTTTCTGACTGAATCCTATTTGTTATTTTAGGTTAGTCCAGGTAGCTTTGCCTCTCATATTTGTTATTGCAGGTAATGAACTGTGCCCCTCTTATGTTATTTATTGGAGGACTTTCCTGTGCCAGAGTGAATCCTCCCCTCCCCTGGATTACCATAGGGCAGCCCAGGGAGATGTCCTGGATCTGCCCTGTCCTGCCCTGGCAGTCAGTGCCAGAGGGAATTGCTGGGACAAATCACAGTGTGCTTCATTGCTGTGGAAGGGCTTAGTCAATGATGTCTTGGGTCTCCTTTTGGACCTCAGACTGCTGCAGCATCTTTGTGGCAAAGGATGCTCTTCTACTGCACCTTATACAGTGTCATTTCCTGAGGGACAAGATCATTCCCAATTTAATCAATTTCTTCCCTATCCCATATCTGTAATCCCCTTATAATTACAGGATTCCCAGCCTGTGGGAACATTTGAGTCCTGCAGCAAGAAAAAAACTCCAAACATAGGAACATCATGGGGCAAAACGGCAAGAGAATCCTATCCCTGGGGTATGTGTGAGTCCTGGGGGTGGGGTGAGGGGTTATTTACATTGCTGTAGGCTGAGTCTGGAATGCTGACTCAGCTCTGTTCTTGTGGAAAGAAGAAAAAAAAATGCTGCTGCTTCAATAAATAAGCGGCTGTGGAAAACTTTCCAGTTTTACTGGGAGAGGGCAGGTCCACCTTGGCAAGGAGAAAGAGGAGACTGGTAGCCGTGACAGGGCTTGGGGGCCCAGCCATCTGCAAGGCCACCCGACTGTCAGGGGGTGTGACAGGCCGGTGCTGCCATCTACCGTTGAGCAACTTGTCTGTCTGTCCACCTTCCCCGGACATCCCCCAGGCACCCCTGGGGTGCATCCAGTATACAGGGAGCGGCTGTCTGCAGGGAGATTCTCTTTTGCCTTGTTGCAGTGGTTGGTGTGTGTTGGTGGGGGAGGGTTATCAGCTTTTATTTTCACCCTGAACCTTTTTCTTTTGTCCCAATGGTGATGTTGTTGAGGAAGGGTGCCCTGCTGCCTTCACCACAGGGTTGCAGGAAGGGTCAAGTCAAATTCACTGGCCTCGAACTCACCCAAGATACCGTGCTTGGGGCGGGGGGTTTCAGCAACCTCCTCCCACTGCAGCAACCTCCTCCCACTGCAGCAACTTCTTCCCATGCCTACTGCTGGCCTCAGCACAAACCTGGTGTCGGCACAGAGCTGCTGGGAAACAGGGGCTGGGATACCGAGAGCCTGGGGAACTTTAAACTCTATTCAAATTTAGTCCAGAAATAACCCTTTTTCAGTCCAGTGGCTGTACTAAATGTCACAAGTCATCTAAGTTTAGACTGTCACCAGCTCTCTCCTATATATAACCCTGCAGGGCTCCTGACTGCATCCTGCCTGCACAGGTCATGCTGGGGCGATCCAGAGAGTGTATAGGAAGGTGACTGCCATGGACAGAGCCTAAACGTGCTCCTCCCTTGCCATAGTACCATCAGTGGTATCTGTGGTCAGGTTGCATTGCTTGAAAGTGTTACCAGCTTTGCCAGGTGATCAGAGGAGGATGCTGGCAGAGAAGAGCTGGTTCAGTCCTGTGAGTTTGGGACTAGGGTCTGGGGACCCTGGAGGTCCCAGCACTTGTTATTATCACTGCCAAAGCATCTGCTCAGTGGCGTGCATGGTGGCTTTGCTGTCTCATTGACCTTGACTTTGGAGTTGTCTCATCTTCAAGCATGCTTGCTTTTGCTCTTGCATCTCTAAGACATGATGGAATGTGAATTTGTCAATCCTCTAACCATGGCTAAAGAGAGGCTTCTCTACCACATTCTGTGTATCATCTGGTCCTTTCTGAGCTGGAGCTAACAAGTCCACCAGTCCTTCTCCACTGACATAGTGCTAATGGTGGAGCCTGTCCTGATGCCCAAATCTTCTATGCCCCCAGACATCTTCCTGTTGTGATTCTGGAGGTCACACAAAAGCCACGCCAAGTCCCACACAGCGGTATAAAGCCAGGGCTACAGGAAGCAGCTGGGAAAGGGATTTCTTTGGTCATTTGTTCCAGTCCTGCCTGGTGCAAAGCTGTTCTCTGGGGTTGGGCAGGAGCCTGTCATGCAAAAGCAAGCCCCAGTCAGCTCTTGGAGACTTGATGGTTTGATTTCCCTTCCAGAACGGGAGTCCCGAGAACACGAGGAGCCGACCACATCAGAGATGACAGAAGAAACCTACCCACCCAAGGCCTACCGGCCCAAGCATGGGCGCCTCTCTGAGCTCAAGGCTGAGGCCCTGAAAAAGGACCGCCGGAAGAAGCTGACCCTGGCCAAGTTCGTGGGCATGGCAGAGAACACAGCACACCCCCGTGTGGTCATCCCCGAGCTCCGGCAAGAGTTTGAGCTGGTGGGTGCCTTCATCTTCTCTCCACAGGGCTTCCACGGGCACGGGGCTGCAGGGGAGCTTTGCCTCACTGGGGAGCAGGTTCTAGTGGGGAGGGCCAGGGGACCTGGAGGGGTGTTGGCAGAGGGAGGCTTGCTGCAGCCTGCTCTCCTTCTCATGCTCCATCTTCTGTCTGCTCACAGGGCCCCTGCCGCAGGCACATGGAGGCATCCCTGCAGGAGCTCAAGAGCAGCCAGAGGATGGTTCCCCGTGCTGTCCACCTCCCAAACTGCGACCGAAAAGGCTTCTATAAGAGGAAGCAGGTAAAAAGATTCTTCCCACCCAGGGAGGGTCCACTGCCCTAGATAGAAAGGGTGGAAGTTTCTCCTCTATTAGGCTGATGAGGAGGTTGCTCTGAGTATATCCAGGCATAGTTTGTGGTGAGTAGCCTTGCTGATGTCTCCAAGTGCTCTCTGACCTGAAGCGAACAACCTGAACAAGCTGGTGATTAGAGGAGGAAAAGTCAAGAGAGCCCAGGCAGGGGTAGCAGGAGGGTTGGAGATCTGCTGAAAGCAGAGAGTAGGAGCTGGGTCCAGGGGATTGTATTGTTGGGGTGAAGGGGGCAAAATGCAAGGCTGATCCTTATCACCAGTGTGAGGGAGCCACGCAGCAGCAGGTGGCCATCTCCTGATCTTTGTTTTTGGCTGTCTCCCCAGTGCAAGCCCTCCCGAGGCCGGAAGCGTGGGTTGTGTTGGTGTGTGGACAAATATGGCATGAAGCTGCCAGGGACTGACTACCTGAGTGGAGACCTGCAGTGCCATGCATTTGACAGCAGCAATGTGGAGTGAAGTTGCATCCCCTCCCTCTGCCCCATCACTACCTACCCAGGCTCCCTTCCACCCTCCCCTCCCCGTGCCCCGGGACTCCGATTCCTTTCATCTCATGTAAGAAGAAAAAAAGAAAGGAAATTAAAAAAGAGAAAGGAAGGAAAAAGAAGAAAAAAAAAAGAAAGAAGTAAAGAAAGAAAAATAGCAAAAAGATAAGCAAGCAAAAAGTAAAGCAGAGAAAAGCCAAGCAAAGAAAAGAAAGGTAAAGAAAGGAAATTAAAAGAAAAGGAGAAAAAGA
This sequence comes from Corythornis vintsioides, assembly GCA_025447755.1. NCBI lineage: Eukaryota > Metazoa > Chordata > Aves > Coraciiformes > Alcedinidae > Corythornis > Corythornis vintsioides. Next base: position 8,539 of record JAOEGS010021489.1, on the reverse strand, counting down.
AACCCTGAAGAAACTGAGGACTCGGAATCTACAGCAGCCTCTTGACAACAAGGACTTAGCAAAGAAAGGACAGAGCCAGAAACAAAACAGCTGCGGCAGCTCCGCCGTCCTGTGCCTCCTTGCGCCTCTCCCCAGTGCTGCCCATGCCCCTCTGCCATGAGCAGAGGCCACCCTTATATAGGAAGCTCTTCAATTGGTGATTTTCCAGTACGGGTTATGGGCAGGTTCTTTTATTTTTATTTTTTTTTTTTGGAGGGGGTAGTTAGCCAATTGTTTTCTAAAGGGTTTCAAGATTTCAAGATAAAAAATCTTGGTGGTCACCAGTGTTCCACCTCCTCACTGCAGTCCTCCAGTGTCTCCTCCCCATATGGCTGGGACTCACTTGATTTGAGTTGATTTGACTTTAGTCTCAAAACAACCACCCCAGATGCAGGCAGATTTCAATGTGTCAGAAGGAGGAATGGGACTGCTGGCCTTGTGTCTGGTGATGAACTGGGGAGGGAAACACAGCTCCAGGAACAGCATGAATACCCCCCTAGAAATCTTCGTGGACTTCAAAAATAAATCATCCAAAAAGGAAAGATACCTTTTCCGTCCAGTTCCTCTCAAATGGAAAGTCAGAAATCCTTCTGGACAAGTGAGACTCTGACTGTCATCCATCCAAGAGTGGAAGTGTTTATTGTCCATGTGCACCTGTATGTGTGTGCACAGAAGTGGCTTTTCTGTCTCGCAAAACTTTTGCCTCAAAACCTGCAATCTCGAGGGCTAAACTATAAGCAGGGGGAGAGATGCTGTTCCCCTCAGAACAATAATAATAGCAAACTGCCAGACGAAGCGCAGGAGCAAAGTTGTGGTGAAGCATTGATAGCTGCAGGATGAGGGCCCCCAACCCCACAAATAACTCCATCACTGCCCCAGCTGAAGAATCCCTGTATGATGACAGGGGATCGGGGCCGAAATTCTTCACCGCCCTTTGCCACCGTGAGGAACATCAACTATGGAGATGTTGGGTTTTTTTGTTTTTGTTTTTAATTTTTCACAGCCAAAAAAAGTGGTTTGCTCCAGGGAAAAAAAACAAACAACCAAACCTACACTTTGTTTTGTCTTGGATTTTTGCTAAGCCTGGTTTATAGCTTTTCCCGTGGGCAGGAGAACACCAGTCTCCATCCTTTTCACATTGAGGATACTGCTCACATTGCCACGGTTGATTCCTGCTACCCTACAGTGAGATCCTGCAATGGGCCCTTGCCCTTAACATGGGACCCAGCTCCTTTTTGAGTGACAGCAGCCACCACACCGCAGAGACCCACTGCCTCAGGAGTGCTAGGACAGCCCTCGTTTGCCTTCCTGATTTTTTTGTCATTTTTAATTTTTACATTCAACTTTGGGACTGTTGCCTCTCATTTTCCCATGACAAGGGTCTCCAGGACATTGGTGCTGGGAGGAGATCCTGCAGCAAAGGAAAGGAAGGAAAGAAAGGCAAACAATTTACTCGGCTTTCACCCAAACCAGGACAACATGGAGTCTGTGTGCTGTGGTCCCAGTGGGCAAACACGCACCCACCGGAGTCCTCATCCTACTGCCACATATGGAGACAGCAGCTGGTGCTGGTCAAAGGACATGGCTGATCTCAGGGGGAAAGTTTCTGCACCCCAAAAGCCTCTTTGAGCATTCCAGAGCTGGGCACAGAGGAAAAGGGGTCTGCAGTACCACTGGGTCCCTGACAACAGGGATGGTACAAGGGGGATTCAAGGCCAAGGATGTCTGGTGAAAGTTCCTCTCCATCACCGGTCAGTGACGTTCTTATGGCACCCTCATAGCCTACCGTGGCATGGCACCACACCCCTGAGCACCATGCGGGCCCCCCACCAGGATGATTGCCCTGGCCTAAGGCAGGACTGGATGCCCTGTGGTTATATCCCTCAGAGTTATAGTGGGGGTGAGTTTTGTCGACGGACTTCAACAGAGACCTGGTGAAGCACAGAACATGGCATCTTCCTTTGCTGAAAAGAAGGAAGAGTGCCACCAAATGTGGATCTGCCGCCCCAGAAAACCTACCAGAGTGGTGTGACATCCATGTTGCAGGAGGGGAGCACAGAAGATGCTGACGCCAAGGTCTGGACCCCTCCAGGCTCTGCAGAGCTGATGTAGCAGGGTTGGTTTGACCAGGGTGATGAGTTAATGGTGGGGTGAAGAATGGGGTAAAGGCGGCAGGTGGAAGAGGAGGAGGAGGAACCTGTGCCAAGCCCAAGGGCCACAGGTTGCGATTGTCACCAGTGTCTCTGATCTCCTCTGCTAGCTGATCCCTGTGCAAAACCTCCTGACTGTTACAGGCCAGTACCACCTTCCCCAGGACCCTTCCCTCCTTCTCTTTCCTCCTTCCTTGCTTTTTTTTGTTCATTTATTAGTTTTGTTGTTTGATTTCCCAAAACTTGAAAGCCTTTGGCTGCAGAAAAAGGAGATGTGCCGCTGAGGCAGGATGAGAGCGGGCAAAGGGACGGCAGCTCCACATAGACCTTGCCTTTCAGGGCTGATGCTTTTTGCATCATGGGAATCAGCTCACAGTGCCCAATGGTGGTCTCATGACATGGTCGCTACAGTGACACTGGGAGAGGGTTGTCTTGCTGCCCTCTCCCTACAAAGCGAGTCTCAGCCACGGCACTAGGAGCTCAGAGCACCAAAACCCATCCCACGTAGCTTCCTGCACATCAGGGATGGCACTGCCTGTCCTGTCGTCATGAACCTAGGGGGAGGAGGATGCAAGGAGAAGGCTGCACCACCCTTGCTCCCCCCACAAGCCACCTCGGTTCCTGGAACAGGTCACTGAGCAACCCCCCTGCCCACTCACTCCCTTGAGGATCCCTGGCAGGACGAGGCTGTTTGCAGGCTGCACTAATATTTAGGACCAGGGATGGAGCCTGGGTCAGGCCAGGGGGGAATGCAGATTCAGGAGGGATTGCCCCTCCCAGGGGCAGCAGTGACGAGGTGTTCCCGTTCCCCATGCCCGGTGGCACACCATTTCAGTTGGGGGTGCAAACGCAAAGGGCAGATTTAGGAGCTGGGAAGGGCTGGGTGAGGAGCAGCAGTGGGTTGAGGCACGTGGGCAAGAGCTGGCAATGGGTGCATCAGGGGGAGGCATGAGGCTTGTGGGGGGGTCTCCAGACACAGTGTATGCACCAAGCTTACACCAGTACTTGGGGTGCTGGCTGGTAAGGAGAGGACAAGGATGGTGCAGGGGTCAGGACAGCCCTTCCACTACATCTCCCTGGGGAGCGGCGCTCGGCGGCTGGGCTACCCCTTGTCTGTACTGCAGTGGACTTTGAAAACCACTAGTACAAGAGCATTTTGCACTATTTCTCTGCTCTCTCTCTCTCCCCCTTCCCCCCGGGCCCCCCCCCCCCTTCTTTCTCCCTCTTCCTGTGAAAATTAAATTCCCTTTTTCTTTTTTTGTTCTTGGGGTTGGGGTTGGTTATTTTTGTTGTTGTTGTTGTTGATTTTTTTTTTTTTTTTTTTCCCAAACGGAGCATTGTATATTTAATGACTGACAGTTCACTTCACTTCCAGACCGCTGTCCTGGCACTGGCTAGAAACCCTGCCTACTGTGCTCCCTCCCCAGCCCCCCGCCACTGCCACCGGGACAGACGTCACCGCGCACGTTACCCACCATTGTAACACAGTTGTTAAACACACCAGATTCCGAGTTTCCTGCCTGGTTTTTTTTTTTTTTTTATCTTTAAGCAATACTCACTACACATTTTACGGTAGCTTTTTATAGCTTTACATACATACGGTAGCTCTGTTGTTTCGTTTCATTGTTTTTGTTGTGGATTTTTTTTTTTTTTGTTGGGTTTTTTTCATTGTTGTTTTGGTTTGGTTTTTTTTTGGTCATTTGTTTTGTTTTCCAGTAAACAAGAAATACACATAATCTTGCTGGTGGGAAAAAAAAAAAGCAGTTTGTGAAAAACTGACAATGGAAGAAGAGCTTAATGCTCTGTTTAGCATTTTGTACTTAAAAAAAAAAAATCTCACATTTTATTAAAAAGTGAAGATTGCTGTATACTATTTATTCAACTTATAATTTATGTTACTCTTTGATCTTTGTCTTTTCTCATGACAAAGCATTTATTTAATAAAGTTATGCATTCAGTTAGCTTGTGCCTTACCCTAGTGGAGTGTCTGTGTGCTGGGGTGAGCTGCTCCAGCCCTGAGCATCTCGCAGCTCCCCAGGCCGTGCCCCTGGGGTTGGGGCTTAGCCAGATACACAGAGGTGCTGGGAAGGTACAGGGCATGGGGTAGCGTGGCGGCAGTGGTTTGGGAGAGCTTTTGATAGAGAAGCAGTATGGTAAAACAGTGGTATAATTGCAAGCTTGAGTTCAGGCTACCCGTAAATCAGAGCAGCCCTATTTCTTTTCAGCAGTTTCTTTGTGTGGGTGTGGCAGTGGGGCTCAGCAACTGTGTTCAGCCAGGTTATGGGGGGAGAGGGGCTGGCTGCTGGTGATGCTGAGCCCCCAACTGCTATAGCAAACTGAGCCCCACAGGTTGAGTTCAAACACAACATTTGAGTCTCAGACCTCTCTGGAAAACAGGGAGATTTGCCCCCGTATGCAGGAGCATACCTGTGCCATCCTTGGGCTGCCATTCATGATCCTCAGACACCTCATGGTAGCTTTTGGTGACCACTCCCACAGCCCTGTGTCCTCACCAGTGTCAGATCTGGACAATCCCTTCACCCACACAGCCATCACCCTTCATCCTTTCCCACAACACTCCATCTCCCACCTCCTGTGGCCCCCATCTCTCCCGTCTACCCCCATATGCCAGCATCACCTCATGTGCCCAGAGCAGGATGGAACATAAATACATCCCCTTTGGGCCCCCTGAAGACCCTAGGTGTGCTAAAACACACACACACACACACCCCTATCCTACCTGCACCACTGGAGCTGGCTCACCCACCTTCACCCCAATGGCTTTCTCACCTCATGGCATGGATAGCCAAGCAAGTGAGGTGGGGGGACCTACACCCCACTGCCCCTGCTGTATCCTCCACAAGACTGGGCCCACTGCTCCCAGGCACTCCACAGTGCCTGTCCTGCTTGCACAGTTGGGTCAAGAGGCATTGCTGCTGCTTTCAGCCACACAGGTACCCCAAATCAGCTTTCCACCCAAAAAGTGAGGGCTCCTTTCCACACCCCTTGCACCCCAGCTAGGAAATAATATTCTTACCTACAGGCTGTAGCTATGTGCATGTATACAGCTAGTTATGGCTGTACGTAGATAGAGTCATACAGTCTTGCACTAATTATATTCTTTATATTAAATATTATTGTTTGCATTATAATAGTGCATAATTTTTATGCTATACTAAGCATAAGTAGATTGCAGTTTGCCAGTGTAGACAGTTTTGTGTGTGCACACCAGAGCTGCTGGAGTTTCAGCTAGTACCCTACATGCAGCTGGCCAGGTCCCAATGCTCTACCACACACATCCAATTACCCAGAGCCTAGAAGGCACAAAGCCAGCCCAGACAAAACCCCAGAGCCAGGATCCAAGCAGAGACACCCATCAAACCCATGCACACACACACCTGCAGCCTTCAAGGCCATGTTGCAATCCTGGAGAAACTGAACCAAGAGCTCTTCACCCCTCTGCAAGATGCCCAATCAACAGCGAGCACCCCTTGCTGAACTGAGGGCTCCTATTCCCCTCTGGCCAATGAACCAGAAGGTGGCCTCAGGTATGGCTGGGTTCTGAGCTTGGGCACCCTTGCCACCCTCAGCCTTCCTGATGCTTTTGCCGTGTTCTCTAGCTCACATCTCACTGCTACCCCACCTGTCCTCTCCCTACCCCTGGCAGTCCCATGTGGTCACTGCCTCCTGTCCCCATGCAGAAGAAAAAACAGATGGGGAAACAGCCCAGTGGATTTGCCTTCTTTTGGGGACACCAAAGACAAACCACAGCCACCTGGTTGCTGGCTGTCAGAGCCACACGGGGCATCTGCTTCAATGCTGCAGTTTTCATTTAATGCAACATGGAAGGTTTTTTATTGGTGTTATTCTTCACCTCTGAGTGGTGCCCCAAGCACTAAGCTGTTCCATCGTGTTCCCTTAGGCAGTACCTCGCCTCCTGGGACAAGATACAGGACATTCAAGGCATCTTTCCCCAAGGCCCCATGAGTGATATAGCTCAGCTAAGCCCTGATCTCCCACACAGCCCAGGCCTCCCAGCACCTTCCCAGCAGCCTATTCTGGGTGAAGACTTGACTCAGAAACACTTAAGGCCAGCTTTTTGGCTGGCACAGATCTTGTTTTCTTTGAGCAAGCAAAGGGGAGAGCCCCTAGAGGCTCCCCCCACAGAGGACTTCTTCCTGCAGCAGCCTGCTTAGCTGAGGAACTCTTGGCATGGGAGATGAAAACTATAGGGAGATGCTGAAAGGAGCCTGGATGATTCATGGAAAACAGGTCCATCTGCTGGCTAATAAACAGCACAATTGGATGCAACTATTTACTCAAGAAGCCCCTGAAATACCAAGGTTGGGAAGCTGGAAAGAGCAGAGCTCCCATCTTCTTATAGCCTTTGCCCAAACATCTGCCAAGGTCCCTGAGATCCCTGCAGAGGATAAGAGAGACCTTTCCTTGCAAAGCTGCTCCTCTGCTCAAGGAGGAACCACCACTCATTCAGCCTCCCAGCAGCTCAGGGAGCTTCATGAGCATTGTGTGGGTCAGGACATTCATCCTGTAATCCTCTCTGCCCAGAAAATTGGCACATAACCACCCTTTCCCACCAAATGCACCTGCTGTCAGGCAGGGAGATGGTGTCCATGCACATACTGGCCAGAGGCAAACTCGAGAGCCCAGTTGCATTCTGCAGCCTCGCAAGGTACTACACGTGGAGCAGGTCAGTGGATGAGCAGCACCGGTTCCTCCCTGATTATATTATTCCACCACTTGTCAGTCTCAGTGTTTATCAACAACCCCTGGACAAAAGCCAAACATGCCAAAATTTGGGTGTGATGCAGCAGACAAGGAAACGTGTCTTATGAATAGAGAATAGTGCAGAAGGGGGAAGATAACAGTTTTCCGGCATCCCATTTAATTTATTCCAACTTTATGCAGCTCAGCTTTTCCAAAAGAGAAAAAGAAAAACACAGAAGAAAACTTCCTGATGCCTAACCAAAACAAGAAGTACAAACTGCAGACGAGAGCCAGCGTGTGCAAGGTTTACATGAAAAAGCAGAAAACCCTCGGCTGTTAACAGAAACAGGTAGTATCATCTTTACCATTCCTTGACTTTGCGTGCAGGTGTGTTTGCTTTCTCCCTTGTGCCCTCCCATACACAGCCACATGCACACACCCACCCCTGACTTTCCAAAGGGAGTCCTTTCCCCGTCTCCTCCACTGCCACATCCAAACCTCAGCAAAATAACGAGGAGCTAAATTTGCAGAGGCCCCCTGCACCCTTTACACTTAAGATTTGAAATGTGAGGCTAAGAAAGGGGGAAAATAACAAACCCCAGCACTCCCCTTCCTCAAGAGCCTGTTGGGCTTTTTGTTTTTCCTTCTCCAGATCAAGGGACGATCAGATGAGGGGGGAATCAGCAGTGAGAACCCCAGTGTGGCATTTCTCCAGCACCATTTGGTGTTCTTGGAGTGTGCTGGCAGTCACCAGGGGCTGGTGACCCTGTAGGTCATGGTCACGGTCAGGTAGCTTTGCTGCCTGGCTGCCATCACACAGGCACAGGGTGCTCCCAGCCAGCACCCACGCTCACTACAGAGCCTCTTTCCTCTACCCTAGTCAGCATAACCCTGCAGAGGACTCCCTGGGATCTGGAGTCTGTTTGCTACATTTGCCAGAAATTGGGAGATGCTTTCTTTCCTCCCTCCTATATTTCATCTAAGAAAAGCCCCAACTTCTACTGTAAGAAGAGAGTTTTTGCAAATGTATCCATAAGAAAAATGAGGGGGGTAGGAAAAAAAGTAAGGAAATAATAAAATCTCCTTGCTTAGGTGACAGGGAAGCTATTTATTCTCAGTGTTGGTGTGTTCTGTACAGAAAGAAGTCAACAGGTGAAGAAACAGCAGAGACACATCTCTCCTCAGAGTGGCATGTCCAGCACAAAACCTGTTGGAGTGCCTGGCTTCACTTGGATTTATCTATGCAAATGTGTCTGTGGGTAGAGCCATGTGTTTGTGTGTCAGGGTCTTTACAAAGCAAGATATATACTGTAATTTACTTATCAAAAAAAACAAAAACAAAAAAAAAAGAAGAAAAAAAAAAAGGAAAAGTGTGTGCTGAATAGCAGTCCCAAGAGAAAATGGGAGGGACAAGGGCATCTGCTTGGGAGTGCAGGTTTTAGATGGGTTTTTTCCTATCTAGAAATGAAGAATGAATAAGAGAGAGAGAGTGGAAGAGAGAGAGAAGGAGAGAGGGAGAGGGAGAGGGAGAGGGAGAGAGGGAGGGGGGGGGAGGGGGGGGGGGGGGGGGGGGGGGGGGGGGGGGGGGGGGGGAGGGGGGGGGGGGCGGGGGGAGGGGGAGGCGC
>JAOEGS010021488.1:0-27805 GCA_025447755.1 Corythornis vintsioides | reverse complement strand
TTTTAAGGAAGGTGTGTTTTGTCTCCCGGCCTCCTTTTTTTTTTTTTTTTTTTTTTTTTTTTTTTTTCAAATCTATTTTCTTTTGTACTGACCTACCGTTTCCAGTTCCTAGGGATACTTTGCCTTTTGTTGTTGGTCTGTTTTTTGTTTGGTTAGTTTTGGGTTTTTTTGTCTTTGGATGAACCTTATTTTTTCCTCATTTGTTGTCCTCTTTTTGTTAATTACTGAGTTTGGCCAAATTACTATTGGCAAATTGTTTTCTTGCTTCCTTGCCATCTGAAGTATGGCTGCTGATTTTTATAGAAGTACTGGTGGCATCAGTAGTGTCTGCCAAAGAGCTGACATGATTTCAGCTTACAGGATGTTAGCAGATAGCTTGAAAAGTTGCTCTAAACTTTCTTGTGCTTGCTGACCACAGGGCTAAGTCAACAACCAGTATATTGTACATTCCCTGACTTATGCCAAGGGAAAATTATTAAAAGGTGGGCAGATAGACACCTGTATCTGTGTATGTCACATGGATCGTTGTGGTGTTCACAGGAAAAGTAATTCCTAAAAGCATTTCTGATTTTCTCACATAGAAAAGCAACTAGACACCTGTAACTGGGCAAAGTGGCATTTGTTCTCGCTGCCCTCAGATTGTTAGGAGATGTTTCTGTCTGTAAACCTGATACCAGTGTTGCCAGAAGTAGAATCTGACTGCTCCTCTCTGCAGGTACGGCGATGCCGTGAAGAGGAACTTGGTGGTGGGCACCCTTTCCTGGCCCTCACCCTGGGTCATAGTGATAGGATCCTTCTTCTCCACATGCGGGGCAGGGTTACAGAGCCTCACGGGAGCCCCACGCCTGCTGCAGGCCATAGCAAAGGACAACATCATTCCTTTCCTCTGGGTTTGTAGATGTTAAGCAAAACAACCTTCCCCCAAAGGCATTCTGTACCTCATAACTCACCAGCTCTTTGACTTTATACACTTGGGAATCAGATTGATTTTCCGTAATTTGCCCAGTGTTGAAGTGACAGTCAATATTTTTTTTTTCTTTTAATGCTCTGTTTGCTAAGTTTTCTTAGTAACTAGGAATATTATTTTAAGGATTTTGAATAGACATAATATGGTAATTTTATAAAGAAATGTAACATCTAATTCAGGTGTTACAGAAAGCCTTTAAAATTATTTGACTCTGTGCTCTAGGGAAAAAAAATTAGGAAAATACTCTTGTTCTTTGCTAATAAATTTATTTCATCATTATAACCTTATGCAATATCTGGAAGATTTGCTTAATGATTCTGTTTCTTCAGGTCTTTGGTCATGGAAAAGCCAATGGTGAACCCACATGGGCTCTTCTGTTAACAGCATTAATTGCTGAGCTGGGAATCCTCATTGCTTCTCTTGACATGGTGGCTCCAATTCTCTCAATGTAAGAAACAGGGCAGCAGGGCAAGCACAATGCTCTTTGAACTTTGCTAATTTGATTGTCTTTCAGAACCGTCTTAAACAAGTAAAACAAACTAGTGGAACCTGAGTTACACTTTATTTCTGTGAATTCTCTGTGCTCTGAATATAAATTTATGTTTCTGCTTTGGAGAATTCTGTGAATACATTTTTATTATAGATGGGTCACTTCTTTTGGAAAGCATTTATCACAAGAGAAAGATACTGTTGATTCTGTGGATAGATCTAACTCTATCCAATTAAAAAACATTCCAACTGCTTTATACTGATAACTCAGGCTGAGAAAAATTAGAGAAATAGTCAGACATGACAGAGTAGCTGTATTTTAACTGTAAATCATTTGTGTGATTATAGTTGAGTGAGAATCTATAAATGTGTGCACCTGAAAGGTTTTGTGATGTTTTTACCTCTGCAGGTTTTTCTTGATGTGCTACCTCTTCGTTAATCTCGCGTGTGCGGTACAGACGCTGCTCCGAACTCCCAACTGGCGGCCCCGATTTAAATACTATCACTGGTGAGCAAAGGAGGGTGCTGGGACCCACGTCTCTCTTGAGGTTGTGGGCACATTTGTTTCTCTGGTTCTAAACCAGAGTACATCCATGTAATATTCACAGTGGACCAGACCCAGATATTTAATAGCATGAGAGTTTTATTCCAGAATGTGGGTACTAAAACTGTTGGGGACTGGGGAGATTCCCTGGAAGCTTTAATTTTACTGCCAGTTCAGAACAGGCCATTTAAAGAAAAAAGAGCAAGAGAATGATCTGCTTGCTTTGAAGCTTTTATAGGCCACTACGTACTAATATCTTTGCTTTTTCTTTTAGGGCCCTCTCATTTTTAGGCATGAGTATTTGCCTGGCTCTGATGTTCATTTCATCTTGGTATTATGCTTTGGTAGCAATGCTTATTGCAGGCATGATTTACAAGTACATTGAATACCAAGGGTAAGTATTAAGTGGATAGAAAAAGGTAGGAAGGAGACTGGGTCTCTCTTTTGTGAATTATCTCTAGCCCTCATGTTTGGAGAAGGCACTGTTCAGAGATAGGACTGAGAGGGTTTCCTCTACTTGTTGATTTTCTTTTCATTATTTTTACTGTGTCAGTGTTAAATAAAAACCCCTGAAGCGCTTTGTTGTTAAGCCTCTAAAGGTGTTTGAAACTTGAGAGTCACAGGAAGCAGATAGTCCCTGTGTGGGATCTATTCTGCTGTCTGTCCCACACAATTGCTTCAGGTGCAGAACAGCTGAAGGCAGCCATCCTGTTCCATTTTATCTGGTGCAAAGGTCTATCCAGAACTGTCCTTGAAAAGCTTAATCTGCAGGTTGGGTTGCCTGGGATTGTTATTATCTGGTGGAGTCTGTCTATAGTATGGCTGTTTAATTTTAACAAATCAAGTATTAAAATGCCTGGCATTTGCTTATGCTTGGGAAGCATTCTCTGTAGCAGAGTGTGGATTACATTTAAACACAGAATGGTGCTGCTGTGGTAAACATTGGACTGAAATGTTTGCATTTGTCTCATGCATGATACCTGGCATCACACATGTGAACACATGATACATAGCATACATTACTTGTGTATTTATTACATTCAGTTAATTATAAGGTAACGATTCTCTATATCATGACTGTTAGCATGCAATTAAAAGCTGATGGAGGTGTATGTTGTGTGTCCTGGGCAGCGCGGAGAAGGAGTGGGGTGATGGTATCCGAGGCCTGTCCCTCAGTGCAGCGAGATACGCCTTGCTCAGGCTGGAGGAGGGCCCTCCACACACCAAGAACTGGAGGTACTCAATTTAGACTAATACAATGCACTGTCATGACTATGTACTTAAGGAATTAAACTGGACTCCGAGCAAGATGCTGTACTTAGGAGCTGCCAAAACAATGCAGCAGCAGAATTCCCTCAGTGCTTCAAATCTGCTTGGAATCAATAAAGTATTAATTAAGCCCCCTCTAATGTGTGAGATATAGGAAGAATGTGCTGTTTCACAGTTAATATTCAAGCACAAAGTGATGAGAGAGGCAGTTTTTTAGAACTGTATTTGTTAAAGCCTTAGTAAAAAATACATTCCTTTTTTATCTTCTTTAGGCCTCAGTTGCTGGTGCTTCTGAAACTTGATGAAGATTTGCATGTAAAATACCCTAGATTGTTAACATTTGCATCCCAGCTGAAAGCTGGCAAAGGTTTGACTATCATAGGATCAGTGATCCAAGGGAATTTCTTGGAAACTTACGGAGAAGCTCAAGCAGCTGAACAGGTCAGTGTGTTAATTGCGAAAGTAAGGAGGGGTGAGTGGGCAGGTAACAAATGTTTCACTGTTCTGGAGTGAAAGCAGGTCAATCGGTGAAGCTGCCATGAAATACAGGACTGGTGGAGGGTACTGCAGCTGCTCAGTGCTTGTGATCAGTGCTCACACCTTGTGCAAATGGCCTGGCTGCCTAAACTGTCTTCATGTATGAGAAGTAATGCCTGTGGAAGTGCTGTATGCTGATCAGTGGAGGGAAGAGGACTCCTCAGGGTTCTGAACATGCCGAGCAAGATTCAGTACCTGTCATTTATTACAAACCTATCAAATGTGCTGTGTTTCTTTCAGTGTGGTGATAGATTTATTACAGAAAGCATTAAACAGATGGTCCTGGAAATTAGTTAATAAATCATTTCATCTTTTTTTCTGCATAACCATGACATCACATCCTTGCTTACATCTGTATCGCATCATCGCTATTTTTTTCCACAGAGGCTTTTTAAGCCTTTATAAATCGAAAACTTACTCATAAGCCTCTATGCTAAGCAAGTTTGTTTAGCTTTAAAGCAAGTGAAGGGTATGGTGTTCTTGACAGGTGTGTGTGGGGGGCTGCTTATATTTGTATATTGAATATAATGAGCGTATTCTGTAGAAATCTGAAACTGGAAATCCAAATGAAGTTAGTTAACTTTGGGTTTAAAAAGGTGAGTGTTTTAAGATTAGAAAATGGAAAGTGAGATGGTAACATAGGTATCACTAACTACTGCTATGAATAAGAGATTATGACATAAAAAAATTCCTCCATCTTAATCTCTTAGAAATAATTATGTCTGGGGGAGAACTATGTGTGTTCTAAACAAGTACTATATGCAGCTAGTGGGCATTTTCTATTTTATTAGTAAAGCATATTAGTAGAACTTGGCTTTGAAATGTGGTGTATTTGTGGGCACAAGCACCAGGAGTTCACACAGTAATCACATTCTGGAAAAACACTGGTGTTATTTGTTTGTGAGGTTTCTCCTTGTTTGTCTTGCAGACTATTAAGAATATGATGGACATTGAGAAGGTGAAAGGATTTTGTCAAGTAGTTGTAGCCAATAAGGTTCGAGAAGGAATTGCCCACTTGATCCAGTCCTGTGGACTAGGTGGCATGAAACATAACACTGTAGTTTTGGGATGGCCATATGGCTGGAGACAAAGTGAAGATCCAAGGTCATGGAAGACCTTTATAGGTGAGTTTTAAAGGTTCTGTGTGGCCACACATTGTGAACAGGTGGGTTTATTAGACATGTGGTAAACATTGGATTTTAACAGAACCCTTGCTGAAATGGGTTTAGGTTTTTAGTCTTTAGCCTAGTACTGATTGTAAAATAAAGCACTTTTGTGAGAAGTTATGTTTGAACTATCACTTCTTCTAGGTCAAAGACCTATGAAAGATCTTCAAAGATTAATCTAGCAGCTCAGATTAATCTGCCTAATGAATGCTTAAAAAATTACAGACCAGAATGTTACTGGTTTTATGTCAAACTATAATTTGTTGCCTAACCTGTTCATCTCTCTTCACTACTGGAGCTGCCACTGTTCTTGCCTGTATCCCTGTTCTTCCCCTATGGTCCCATTACTGGTCACAGCCCAATTAGAACAGAGCAGATTCTTTCTCCTCATATTTAGCATTGAATATTGCTGCTTTTACTTTAAACATCAAATGGGGCTTCTGTTCTTGTAGGTCTGCTTTATCTTAGCTTTGACCTGCTGAGCCAAGCCTTGCTCTACATACTCTGCTGACCCCTGCCCACATAGTAACTTCTAGTGTTTTTTTGTTTAAACCACAGATAATTGTTAGACAATTGTAAATGATGTTTGTTCTTCTTGTTTGGCAGGTACTGTTCGCTGCACAACTGCAGCACATCTGGCTCTCCTGGTTCCCAAAAATGTGTCTTTTTACCCCAGCAACCATGAGCGTTACAATGAAGGCAACATTGATGTGTGGTGGATTGTGCATGACGGAGGCATGTTGATGTTACTTCCCTTTCTTCTCAAACAGCACAAGGTAAGGAGCTGGCCAAAGCATGTTTGTCACCCACCTGCTTCTGTATGCATTAGTTTAAATAAACAATCCAGTTGCAAAACCTTTAACTGGTAAATTGTAGTGGATATATCAAGAAGTTTCTGGTTTGTAGAGCAAAATATTCTTGCTTCAAATACTGAGAGTTTGTTCCCTCACCAGGTTTGGAGGAAATGCAAAATGAGAATATTTACTGTAGCTCAGATGGATGATAACAGCATCCAGATGAAGAAGGACTTGGCTACTTTCCTCTATCAACTCCGAATAGAGGCAGAGGTAGAAGTGGTGGAAATGGTAAGGAATTTGAGCCTGTTTTTCACTTTATGATGCAAAGGGTGGTATTTGGTTATGACTTGACTACAACCACAGTATTTTTTTTTTCTTATTTCTGCAGCACAATAGTGATATCTCAGCATATACTTATGAGAGAACTCTCATGATGGAACAGAGATCTCAGATGCTGAGACAAATGAGACTGACAAAAACAGAGAGGGAAAGAGAGGTATGTCATTTGTGGTTCATTGCTATGGGCTGCTGACATGGGTGGCACAGTGACTTCTAGTAGCTGCTGCTTAACTTTAACTCTTGTGTTCTAAAAATGTAAGGAAATATTTTTAGTGATGCTTTTTGATTTTTTTGTAGTTACTGAATAGCCTGTATTGGGAGGAAATGATGGCAGTAAATGCACTGTAGAAATTATTTGTGTGTTCCCCTTTGCAATGTAAATGATAATCCATGACTTCAAGATTTAAGTCTCCACCCTTTCTTGACCTTGTTTTTCCTTTATATGGGATGTCTGGAGTTTGTCTCAGCTTATCCCATTTTCCTACTAAAGATTTAATTCCAGTTTGGACTGTTAGGATATGTAGCTGTGAAAAGTGCAGATGATCCAGTTCCTGTACATGTGTTTGTCCAGCTTCTTTTTGTTGTCAGTTTTGAGTCAGACCTGTCCATTGTTTCAGACTCTGTAATGTTGTGTGCTAGACTGTCTTTTTTTTTTTTTTTTTTTTTTTCTTCTTTTATAGATACAAGCCTCTTAGTCCAAATTTTGTGAAGTTTACACATCAAAACTGTTTATAAAGTCAGTCTGGTATGTAAGATTATTGGCTAGGGCAAATGCTTGGTGTTAGAGCTGTCCTAAAGGCTAAATTGGCCGTACAAAATAAAGGATACTACAGAACAAAAAAATCTTTCATTGCTTAAGCAGAACCAGAGAATGTAAAATAAAATCTCTTAGGTTCACCTTGTCATTCATGTGCCCTCTAGGCTCAGCTGGTAAAGGACAGACATTCAATAGCACGTCTGGAGAGCCTCTATTCAGATGAAGAAGATGAGGGGGACCCAGTTCCCGAGAACATCCAGATGACCTGGACAAAAGAGAAATGTGATGCTGAGAAGCGGAACCGAGGCAGCGCTGTGGGAAGCTTCAGAGATCTCATCAGCATTAAGCCGTAAGTCTTGTCTAAGTCAATAGCTTGCACCTCCTGAAACTTCAGATGTGCTTTTAGTATCTTCTGTCTCCTAGTCTGTGGGTTAGACTTGTGCAGAGGTTAGACCTTGAGACCTGACTACTGAAAAACCAGCAGTTAGCCACCTGAGAAATCTTTCACCAATTAATTGTGGCACATATCTTCAGTATTGTACTTGGCATAGTCAGATTCTAAACTGGAGCTGTTAAAGTCTGTTATTAATTTCCTCCTGTCTCCCAAATACCTCAACAAAACACATAATTTAAAACCAGACCAATAATGTCACTGATCCAATCAGCATTTATAATAATTTTTTAAAACCAGACTGATAATTTCACGATCTGATGTGTAGTGAAGATGTTTGACACAGCACGGAAGAAGCACTGGAGGTGGTTGGTGGTGAATGACTGTGGGTAGAATATGCACATGATAAAACCATCTAGGACAGAATTGTTGTTGAAGGAGCACTGACATGTAACAACAGCCATAGTACTGCCATGTGTGTGCCCCTTCAATAGCAAGAAGTAAGCTTTATTTTGTCTTTGTCTAAAAACATATGAATCTCTGGTGATCTCTGGTGTATTACACCTTGCACAAATAGCTTGCTCAGTTATGCATACTTGGCAAAGTGCCAGATTTCCTTCCTAATAAATTGGTGAGAAATCAGTTTTAGGCTGAATCATACTGCTGAATTTGGTGTTAACTACCTGTACTTTTTCCTCTTCCATGCTTTCAGAGAGTGGGGAAACTTGTAAGTTTGTTATTTAACTTAGAAGTACATTAAGATGGTTGAGAGGAAAGAATTAATTTTCTTAATTAAAAAGCAGGAAAACTATGTTATTGTGGAAGAAAGAGTTGAGCAGTCTTGGCAGTGTTTTTCAAGAGAGCTAAGTATCATCATAAATAGCACATACAAACCACAAAGTTTGTCCTGACAAGAGCTAAGTCAGGATAGAAAACACAGGTCTGAACCTATTTTCCTAAGCAGAGTACAACACAAGAATGGAAAACATTTCTCATGTAGAGAAAGTCTTGTTCCAAGCCACTGCTGCCATGTTATTTCTGTCAGTTTCTGGACATTAAGCAAACCCTTTCTTATAGCTTCACACCTTCAAATCACCTGGGAGATGCCATCTTAAAATGTCACTTTAGAGAATACCAAACATTTATTTTTAAATTCCTTTTCCAAAACTCTTTATGTTGTTAATAACAGTTGATTCTTCCTGGTGCTGGTTTCTTCTTCACTTTGTGTAAATATAATCTGGCCTCTGTGTTGTCTCTGGCTTTCTGAAGCTGATATGGTGAAGACAGAGGATGTCCTTGCTCTAAATTAAATAAGAACATGAAGTAACAGAGGTATTTCCCAGTGGGTGAACTGTGCTGTTGGCATCATAAACATTACTCTTACTGTTGCATCTTCTGTTTTCTGTCTATATAAAATGCTTCTTTGCAAACCTAAATATTTGGAAGAGTAGCAAGCTTACTTTCAGTCATAGCATGTAAAACTGAATTACCAGAACTATAGAATCATATTTGATTTGTTTCTTCTTATATTTGCTTTAAATATACTAAAAAGAATAAAAATGTGGAAAACCTTCAAGGCTACAAATATATTCCCCCTTTGATAAGCCTCTATTTCTGTATTGTTTTTCCTTTTGCGTTACCAAAATAGTGGTTGATTTCCTGTAGGAAGGAAACATTCCCTGGCTCAAAATGCCCAAAGGACAGCTTGCAGCTCCGTTCCGGAATGAACTGTACTATTTATGATAACATATATTCAGATTAATTAATCCTTTTGCCTCTCTTAGCCTGGATTCTTAAGGAGCAGAGGTTTAGGAGATCATGCTGCATATATTTCCTTCTCTCCCATAACTTTTGAACTAAATGGCTACTCAAATTTGAAAGCATATTTGAGATTTTAAAAAACAACCACCCATGTTTTTTGTAAATAGCCAGAGAGGCTGATAAGCATCCAGCAGAAAGAAAGGCTAAAATCCCTATACACCAGCAAAGCCCCATAACCAGGCACACCTCCAGCCTGCCACCAGTAGGAATGAGGCTTTCTCTGAGAAAAAGAAACAGCCAACTGCTGTTCAACACAGAAGGACAAGTGTGCTCATGGGAAGTGTGGACTGAGGAGTGTGGTGCCAGGCTCCTGCCTGGCTTTGATGGGTCTCTGAGGAAGTTTTCCAGTACTGAGTCCAGAGAGATGCGTGGTCTGCACTGCCTTGGCGGTGAGGGCATCTGGAGAGGGCAGCCTGAAGGGAAGACTCTGCAGTCACTCAGAGAGCATGTCCCCTTGTGCAAATGGATTTCCATTTCTTTAAGACTAAACAATTTTTATAAAATGATTCTTGAAGAGCAGTATAACTTTGCCACCTGGAGACTTGACTCCAGGGACCTTAATACCAGTGGACTAGCAGTATCTGAAGAACTCTGTGAAGTCTCTTTTCTATTTTCATCATGAACTTGGAAACAATCCACTGTGTTGACATGTAACAGGGTATTTAGGATCTGTAAGGTATCCTTTTAAGGGCCTTTTTAATCACTTTCCACAGGCATGTTTCTAACAGAGTCTGAATGTGTTTCTTCTACAGGAACCACTCCAATGTCCGAAGAATGCATACAGCAGTGAAGCTAAATGAAGTTATCGTAAATAGATCCCATGATGCCAGACTTGTTCTCCTCAACATGCCTGGTCCTCCAAAGAACACCGATGGTGATGAAAACTGTATCCTTTCAGGCAAGGCCTGGTCCACATAGAGGATCTTTATTTGATTTGTAGTCTTGAATTCATTTTGCTACAAGCACTATCAAGGTGGACAAAGTGTCTGCTGAGTGCAGAGTACCGGCTTGTTGCAGTTATGTAGTAATTGCTGAAAGCAAAAGTTACCACTGGTTACTCTGGAAGCCTTGTAGGTGTGAACTTAATCTTATGTAAGTTATTTCTTGATTTTATTCATTTATTAAATTTGATTCTCATGAGTGACTGCAGCAGGTGTTTAAGGAGGCATTCCCAGCAGCTGGTGCTGTGTCTGATCTCAAGTGATCAGGAATCCCTGAAGGAGGGGCTGTATCTCAGGCATAGCTCACACATTAGAGTTTGGAGTTTAGTTCCAAGTGCAATGCTCTGTCCAAAAAATGTATGACAGAAGTCACAAATCCCAGACCAAGGGATTGTTTTTCTGCAACATCCAGGTAGTAGTAGTAACAGCTGGTATGCTGACCCAAGGTAGGATAAAACCATATTCCTCTTGGCATAAGGGGGTTTTTGCCACAGTTTCTACAGCTCAGGAGAGATTTTAAATGTGAGGTTATGGGTGAGGATGCTTATTCCTCCACCCTTCCCCTCTCTAGAGAGGCTGAGCCACTGTGACCAAAAACACTCAATGTTCATGGAGAGGGTCCTGGAGGGGGTGTGTCTGTGTAACCTGGGGCCACCAGTATCCCTGACAAGCTCAAGTTTGGGCAGCGGCAGGTTCATTCTGGAGCCCGATGAAGCTGGCTGTGTGTGATGTGGGGGCAGCCCTTGGTCTTGTCTCAGAGGATGCCCCTGCAGCCTCCCTGCTACCAAAACCTTCCCACATACACCTAATAGAGGCTGATGGCTGTGTGTTTTGGTTTTGATGTTTATTTTGTCTTTGACTTTACTGCAACAGACATGGAGTTTCTTGAAGTCTTGACGGAGGGTCTGGAGAGAGTCTTACTTGTTAGAGGCGGCGGCCGGGAAGTCATCACCATTTACTCCTGATTTAGTACAAGCTTCTAACGCTGGTCCACGTTTACCTTCTTGGTGGTGACAGACATTCCAGTTTTAAGTGGAGAAGAAAAAAAGGTTTTTTGCCTAACTTTCTCCTCATCCAGTCCTATTCATCATCTTTCCATTTGCAACATACATATCTTTCGGAATTGCAGTATTGTTACACCATCCAATTAGCAACATAAATTAATTGTGAACCTGTCACATTATTCAGTTTCTGCTTTGGTACTCCAGCATTTGTGCATGTAGTTTAAACACTAAACCCATTTTTAGTCAGCACTGCTATGTGCAGTATTTTTAGTAACTGTATGTAAAGTTAGGACATGAAAGCCAGTTACTGTAAAAAGATTTTAAAAGCTTTTTATATTAGGTTTGGGGGAATAGAATTATGTTATATAGCAGCTAGTTTCTGCTGAAGTTCAGCTATAAAGCATTTTGTAAGAGCACTCTAAATTGTAAGAGAGGACTGAAAAAGCTTTGCTTTTCTGGGTTTATTTCCAGAACTAAACTCTCAGTATTGGACAAGAATTTATACTTTTAATACATTTATTGATAGAGATTTAAATAAATTATGTTGATATAGTTGAAATTATGTATGTAGCTTGCTACAAATTGTGTTGCTTCTGAGACTTGAGGTTCTGTGAGGCCAGATCCCTATTTATTTTTGTATTTATTTGTCAGAAATATTGGATACGCAGATGCAGACTGTTTAGAATAAACAGAGATTTCACAGTAAGTTTGGAATCATCAGTGGATTGAAGGACCAGTCCTGTGCAGTTCTTCCATGCTTTAAATTTCTTGCAGACCATCCATCAAAGTACATTGAGCATGTTGGAGTCCTCTGTGTAGAACCAGGCGTTGCGCTGCACGCACAGCGATGGGATTGCACGTGCACAAGTACAGGGGGACCTGCTGCTTCTTTGTGTGCTTTATGCCCTTAGGGGAAAAAGAAGAGAAGACGACCTATATTAACCAATAAGCCTCTGGAGATTTTATCCAGCCCATTAAGTTGTACTTTATGTACAGAACATTCGTATTTTTTCAATAAAATGTTGCCTACACTTTGAAGCAAATCTCTGTCCGTGTGAGTTACCTAGGGGAGCTGCCCCGTCTGTCCTTCCCTGCGCAGCGCTGCCCTCATCCAGCTTCGGCACTGGGGGACCCACTGTGTGAGGGGGAGCTAGTGGAGATGCACTGGCACTCATCCAAATGGCATAAGAACTGCATGGCAGAGGTGCCAGCTCAGCCTTCAAAGCAGCCCAGTGCTGTGCCTGAGTGAGTAAAAGCTCCTGGCTCTGCAGCTCCTGCCGCACTCAAGAGCCTGGTAGCACTCTGCACCATGGGAACACACAAACAGGTACCCCCTCCAGACTTGCAGCTGTTTGGGAAAACAGCACTCCCCTGGGAGGAGCACATGTGAGATAACATCTACTAGTAGTGTGGGAAGAAAGGTGGGGATCGACACTGGTCTAAGCCACATGCTCTTGCTAGTTGGAATATTAGTACTGTTATTACTAGTACTGCCCTGTTGTGACAGTACTCCTGGTTGTTTCACTGCTACCAGCATGACCCACTCGGCTGTGAGATGCTGTCTTGAATAATAACAGCATAGTAAGAAGATGCTTTAACAGAAATCTGCTTTTTTTAGTTTTGAAATCCAAACTTCGTTTAATCTGCATTTTAAAACCAAGGGGAAGAATAAAGGCTGCTCATTTGTAAGTAATGTGCTGTGTGTAGAGAGCGTTTTTGAATTTAGGGAACTAAGCAGTAGTATGCAAAAGCACATCAATTGTGACAGTGAACACCTATCTGCAAGCAAGCATTCTTTCATAGGAATTATAAAAATGTTTGAAAACTTTATCGCTCAGACTTTTGTAGGTCTAACTGTGAGATACTGTCTTAAACAAATAAAACCTAACAAACATGCTAAGAAATACATACACTTCTTCCTTATGAAACTGTAGGCATTTGGATGGCGTAATTCCCCCTCACACAACGATTTCAGTGCCTTCTATTACCTGACACAAGTAACCTGTTTGTGGCTTTATTCTGTTTTTAACATCAACCAACCCAGTGGATCTCTTTACAGAGACATCAGCTTAGGTTTGCAGAGGTGATTCTAGGCAATATGGATTAAAGAAATGTAATTCTGCATTGTTTGGGCCCTAAGGATTTGATAGGCTCCAATTATTTAAGACAATTTTATATAAGCAAGGCCCTCTGAAGCATGGCTCATGCTACAAGGCACAGTCTAGGGGTGCATGTCAGTAAAAGCAAAGTAGTGTGGAAAAGACTGTGTAAGGAAAACATCAGTAGAAAAGGTAATTTCTACTTGAGTCGGCTTCTATGAGCCTAACAGTTATTGTCTGTTCCTCTCCCTGGGGTACAGAGAACATTGCAGCTAAAAATACAATATGATGAAGTTGATTTATGCAATGTGTGTACTAATAAGGAGAGTTACACTTAAAATATCTACTATAGTTTTACTAATGCGTTATTTAAAAAAACAAAATCCATCGGTAGCACAAAGGTGCCACCTTGGTTTATCTTTCAGCTCCCGAACCCCTGTATCCAAAGGCTGTTTGACTTTCGCTCCTCTCGCTTTCACAGCCCGAGCCGCTTGCCTTGGCGGCTGGTACCCACCAGAGGGCGCTGTGCTGCCTCTGCTGGGGCCCAGGCTCCGAAAATACCGCACCAGTGACCCAGGCTAGTTGAACATTAATGTTGAGTGGTAGTTCTTTATGCTGCTCATCTAACAGTAGTTCTTAGAAGTCTAGATGCATTAATAGGACATAAAACATGATAAATTAAAAATCTTCCATTTAAACAATCACAAGCTCCTCCGTCTACCTCCCCTGTTCCCCTTGTTTTCTCATCTGCGTCATCCATAATGATGTTTGCTTCTTCAGCAGTTCCCTGGGGAAGGGATAAACTGTCTCGTGCTGTGCTTTGGAGGTCAAAGTTTTCATTCCATTCTGGAGTAATTATCCCCCTGCACAGTCACTGCCCCAGGTCCCTAGGCAGATGCTGACATACCAAATGCTGCTCTCCCCCAGGGACAGGTACTTGTGGATTTGCCACACCAGAAGCAGCAGTGAGAACTACAGTGCAGTTTAGCAGGTGAAGGGGTTTTGAAGACCATGTCCCATCAGAGTCACACTAAATCCTCAAGTTCAGGCAGCTCTTAAACAGAAAGTGTCCTGCCAGCAGGCAGTCAAACAGAGTCTCTATCGTTGGCAATGTCTGTCTAAAATTATCTCTCTGCTCTTAAAATAATGCAGACAGCCTCTTGCTGTTGGGAAGTGTCATAGAAAGGCATGTCTGTACCTCTAGCTGGGGAAGGCACCTGCCAGACAGGCAGACACTGCTTACTCCTGGCAGGCCTGATGTTCTTTGCTTCTGTCAGTTTCTGAGGCAAGCAAGTACTTCAGGGTGTGCTAGCCAGCTAGTATGCTTCCTACATGTGATGGGCTAAACTGGATCCAGGAAAGGTGTGCAAGGCTGATCAAGCAGGGCAGTTCAAGAGTAAAGGTGTACCTGGTTAGTGCTGAGTGGCAATGGGAGGTGTCCCTAACTTGTCTCTACACAGGGTTTCGTCTGAGGTTCTCTTTCACTGCACCATCTCATGTGGCTCCCAAGATAGCTGTCAATAGCTGATGCCATGAGGCTCTGCAGCTTGATGACAATTGTACAGTGGCTGTATGTATTGTACAGACTGTGACTGACATTGAGAAGTTGTTTTATGTGATGTTGTCAAAGCTAAGAGTATGGGGTCCCTTTCTGACAACTCAGGCTTTTGCATTGTGTATCAACAAGCGGCAGAACCAGCAGCCAGCAGAGCATGGGAAAGAAAAAATAGCTTGTAGAAATGGAAAAAGAAAGGATGAACTAGAAGGTAAGAAATTCATTAGCTGATCTTGATTATTGTTCCTCAATTTCTCATAATCTGTTTGTGGGAGTTTAATTTTTGAGTGGGTCTTTCAAATATCAAGCAATTGCTACTTTGACAGAAGGCCTACTCTCAAGCAACAGCAGGCATTATGTGAATTACAGATTAAAATTGAGATGTATACATTCTAAATCCAAGACTTGATATAGGTAACAAGGTAGCAAGTCATATGAATGTAGAACTTTGACAGACTTGCCTGCTTTATGTACTAAAATGTTCTCATTACATATCTGAAACAGTTTCTTAAGGGTAACAATTTAAATATGCTTTTTAATTTAAAGCTTGATTTGATTTCTATTAGATTAGAGAAAACATTTAAAAAGGAATCAATTGCTGAGGCTTAAAAAAAAAAAAATCCATGACAGAAACATTAAAGATCTAAATGGAATATGTAAACAGTCCCCATCAAAACAAGCTGGCTACAATTCTTGGTTATTTCGGGTTCTTCACCAGAGTCCACACAAGCTGTTCCCACAGTGTAAGTCTTTGTGGCTTATCTGCTCTTTTCCCTGTCAAGGACAAGCACAATGAGCTTCCTCAGCAGCCAGTTGTGCTGGGAGTGAAGCGTGGTCCTTTGGATTGTTTAGGGACTTTAAGCTAGCACAGCTCTCGTTGGGGTGGCTTCAGCTCTGTTTTTTGTTTAAATGTGTTTCGCTGTGCTCCATTCGTTAGCATTTCCAACAGTTTGCATTTATAGAAGTGTTGCACACCTCCAAGATGCTTACTGAAGCACTGACCAGGTCAGTCAAGATGAAGGTACTGAAAATAAATCACAGATGAGCTTTACTCCAGCCCATCTCTGAGGTTGGGTTCAGTTTAAACCCCATGCCCTGTTCTGTGCACACTAAAGCTGTGTAAGAATCTGCTGTGAGCAAAGCTTACCAGTTCTGTTCCAGAATGGTGCATGCCTTTTTTTTCCCCTCCCATTTATAAAATAACTCCATGAAATAGCCATGATTTACTCATTGTGTTTGGGAACAGAACACTCCCTTCATCTACCTTCTTCTTTCTGCCAGTTGTTACATCAGTAATTAATGGAAACTGACATAAAACCTCCATCACATAGAACCAGAAATGTTTTACCTCAGCATGTGTACAATCAGGCCATACAACTTCAGAATGTGTGGTGCGAGTACATAACACTGTCTGAAAATCAGTATGGCTGCATCCTGCTGCAGCTACATCTGAGTCTGATGTTTGCATCTTCTGCCCTCTCAAGCACAGAATTCCTTCTGGCTTCCTGTGCGGACTGCACCTTGGTACAGTGGCGGCCCATAGCGGCAGCTTTGGAGACAGCTAGTTGTTCTTTAACAGTCAGAGATCTTTCATTCCGAAGGCTCCTTGACCCCCCACGGATGTAAAGATATTAATTCAAAGTACATCCCTTGACCCAAAGCACATCAGGTTTTAATGTGCAGAAATAAATTCCAGTGCTGTTGAAACCTAAGACAGATGTAGTTACTCGAAATATGTCTCATGGCTGCAGACTAGTACCTGTTGGAGGAGGTGGAGGAAGAATGGCTGAGATGAGCATGGCAAGCCCTGTTTGACACATGCCTTCTGAGGTGATGGATTTATATCCCTGCACTGCCCCTCCCCTTCAGCTTTCCTCTAATACCAGGAGTGGTGCTGATTTTCCCAAACCCCTTGTTTTGTATGAAGGTAGAATAAAAATAACAGCAGATATGATGGATACTCCTTACTATTATTTCTTATCTCACATAAATAGCAAGCCAGAGGAAAATTTCTTGGGGACTGAAGTTAGAGGTTGTCTTATTTTCATGTTAATTCACTGGTGTCAGTGAAGGCTGCAGAGATAATAAATCCAGTTAGAATTCACAGTGCTTGTTTAATTGGACATTTATAATTATGCCAAGAGTTTATTCTAGTGGGAATATGTGTGGACTGCCCCTTTTTCATACTGTACTTCAGTGCTGTGGGGGTTACAAAAGGAATACATTTGTATGTGTGATACAGCAATGTGCCAACATGTAACAAGGTACATTTAGTATCACAAGCTACTTAAAGAGAGGCAGTTCTTAGTGCAGACTCTGTAAGAAAGAAAAAGTTACTCCTGTAATCTCTTCAAAGTCTAACACGATTAGGAGACTGACCCTTCTCACACCAGGCTTAAGTATAAAAATCTAATTAGAATCTCATTACTAACCACATGTCCACAATCAAATCCTGGGTACTACAACGTACCCATCAGTATTTTTAGGAAACTCAATAATACCTTTAAATTGGAGATACAGTGGCAAGTTTTCTAAGAGGCAGAGAAGGCAGCTTGGAAAGTCAATATTCCTGCATATAAATGGTTTAGAGGAAAAGGCCTACATATTTCAGCAAAGCTGACCTTCTTCTGATGCTGACATTTCTTTTGCTTTAAGGTATATCTCACAAACACCAAAATTGCCCAAGAAATTGATCTCACCTTTGCAACTGAAGAATTGGACATGCTTCAGCCCCAGATGCCCAAATAATTTTGTATATCAGCATCATCAAAGAAATCCATGTCAAACACTCCTAAAGAGACTCCAAACCTGCTCCAGTAGGGTACCTAGCCTGTGACATCTGTACCTGTCTTGGAGCTGGCAGAGCTCACAGAAGCTGTTGAACTCCTTGGAAAACAAGATCCTGATGCCAACATGCTAGGCTGGGCCAGTTTTTCAGTTAAATGTTGGAATTTAAAAAGAACACTTGATGTCCATTTTAAAATCAGAAATTACTCAAACTACAATACTATGGGTCTGAATCATTGGATTAAAATGGAATTTGGATTAAAATTTTGGAGGCTGAGGGCATCTCCACAGGTTATTCATACCACAAATAAACCAATAAAGAAACCTTAAATAGGTCTGGGTACCTCTGCTAATCCAAAGGAGTAGGTCAGAGATCTTCTTTTGTTGAAATCCTCCTCGGGAAGAGGTTGAGAGTTTTCATCTTAACTTTCAGCAAAAAAAAGTCTCTGACTCCAGCACAGATAGTGTAGTTGCCACTCTTGGTACTTGACCACAGAAAAAAAAAAAAAAAAAAAAAAAAAAACCCTTTTTTTAGCCCAAAACAACAAGCAAGGAAACCCCCATAAAATTTTTTTGTGGTTTTTTTTTTTTTTTTTTTTTTAATATTAAACATGTTACAAATGGACACAACTTCCATTGATGTTACTAGGAAAGTGACATTGTGTATGTTGCATCTCTAGCAGCCTCTTTAGCCACTTTGACAAGCCTTCTGAATTCTGAAAGAAAATAAGGATGTGCTCAATATACTGATGTTATGTTTTTCAGGATATTCCATTGGAATAGAAGTTTTAGGAAGTTATGTAATTTCTTGTTCAGAACTGGAACTGTGAAATTAAACATTGCTTATTCTTCCATATTCAAAATGTGCTATTTATGTGTTTACTGGTAACTCCATGAAGTGTCATATTTGAACACCTGCTTTCAGGAAGAAGTTTGTTTCTCCCTTAATTGATAAATTTCAACAAAAGGTCTCCTAAATAGAACCTGCCAGACACTTGGCACATCACTATGACAGATGTGACTAGTCAGTAGTTCCAGTCTGTGGGGGCCTATTTGCCTATTTCCATTTTAGTCTTATCCCATTACTGTGAATATGTTAATTTCTGTTCCAGCCTTAAGTATTTATTGCTCATGTAAGGGCTCTCTTTCCTCAGTACAAGGCTAATCCTTCTCTACTCCACATTTTCCCTTGTTGGGCCTCCAGCATTTCCTGTCCAGCACCTTCTCTATATTGTTTGTTTGAATTCCTTTGGAGATTCCAAGGCCTGCAGTCCAGCCTCCAGGCTGCCCTCTGCATGCTGCTTGTCAGTAGCCTCTGGCCACTGTGCATGCTTTGGACCTTGAGAGCAATGAAACTCACCAGTGGCTTACTACTGGTGATTGGGAAAAGAGGCCACCTGTGCTGATGGACCACAGCTGATGCAGTGATAATTAGCAGTGATAATTAGCTCTTCAGGGTTTCTATAGGCCAGCAGTGGCTGCCACTCAGATCTGCAGCTCTTCTGAGGAGTATTAATACAGCCTGTGGGAGAAACAGAGCTGTTTCCCCCAGGTGGGAGTTGTGTTCTGGAAGTTTCTGATTCGGTTAAAAGAGAGTCTCCCAGGAACAGCACAGTGCTGTGAGCCACCAGGACTTGTCTGTGGTTAGTGGTTTATTTTTTCCTGCTTTATCCCTCTGCAAGTACTGTTTGTTTTCTGAGGCTTGTAAAGAACTGTTTGCTTTACTGTTTCTTAAGAAAGCAAACTCTTTTTTTTCTTTGTGTTAGCTGCTCTGGTGTTTGGAGGGCTTATGATTAGAACAACTTGATATTATTTGATACTTTCTATGGTTGGATGATCTTAAAGGTCTTTTCCAACATTAAAGAAACTTTAAAAAAAATCTATGGTCCTTAATACTTTGCTGTTGATGCCTATTATTAAGAATTATAAGCTATTTAAGGAGCAGTACTCCAAATACTTATGTAAGACTTCTACACGACTACTGCTCTTGGTCAACAATTTTGTGAGAGGCATTTTATGTAATAAGTGTGATATCCTTGGCTAAAGCTGTTTCCAATTCCTATTTTGTGTTGAGTTCTGGTCTACTTTGGTGTTGTAGAGGAATGAAAAGCAAGTTCTTGTCAAAGGTGCAAGTGGATTTGTGGAGCAGCTCTGTTGGCTCCATGAACATCTATTTCTTATTTATTTAGAATGAACTCTGTAAGGATCCACTGTGGTAACTGCTTGTGTACTTTTGTGTGTGAGGAAGAGTATTATTTCTTTGGCTGTGATGTATTTTTCTAATGCTGCTGGAGCTTGTTGTCTTTTTGCTTCCCTGAGAAGAAGTCAGAAAGCAATTCAGATAGATCTGCCAACTTTATTTCCTCTGCCCTCCAAATAACAACTTTTGCAGTTATTGTTTACATAGCTAGAATGAAACAGTAAGGGTTGCAAATGCACTGGGAAAGGCTCCTACCCAGTCGGTTTCCCATGATGGAGTGTGGGAAATCCCTTCTTTTCCTCAGTGTGCTGTGATGATCTGAGAGTTGTTGGGAGAGGTGTAGTACTTCTGTCTTATAATGCTGGAAAGGATAAGCAGAGGCAAATGGCTTATATGTAGAGTTAATAGTATTTTTGGTTTGCCTGCAAGGAAGATGTGGCAACCAAACAGCTAGCTGCTTGTTATGGCTTAGAGGAGCAGTTCATCTCTTGGGAATGCATACTGGTGGTAAACAAGCCAGGTCAGACTGGTATGGAGGCTGCCACAGAGCTGTGAGCTGTTAGTAGTTGTGCTCCCTGCTTGTGGTGGTGCTTAGCAAAAAAAAATCCCAAATATCTGTTGGAAATATTTAATTTTTCAGGATATTCTAAGTACCTATTTTTTTCCTAGGTGTACAGCTGCAGAAAGGTGGTATATAGGATTCAAGTATACCTAGATATTTTTCTCTGCAAAATGAAGAGTTAGGAAAAAAAGCTTACAGCTGAAGACATTGAACTGCAGGTGGAGCTGAGACAACTCAAAACAGCAGGTTTCTTGATATTGGGAAGGTGGTAACTTTACCCCTGCCAAAATATATGCTTATATTTAGTGTGAGAACAACAATCAGAGCTGGCTGAGAGGCAAAAGTTCTACATTAAGCAAAAAAACTTGTTTAGAAGACCTTTTGTATGATAATACATGATGATTAACAACCTGAAATGAGGTAAATTTGACAGCATCTTTGATTTGTGTTGCCCTGTACCCACATGGTACATACATGAATTCTTAAAGTATATCTCTGCCAAAATTTGTCATGGGTTTTTGTTCCACATAGTCATCACTTTGATAGATACTGCATCAGAATAATCATTCTATGGACATACTTTCTTCAATAATAATGTCCAAGAACTTGCAGGAGCTCTGTGGAAGAAGTGCAGCCATGTTTCTGGAATGCATGTAGCTGTGTGACTGATGGTACCAGTATCTACTCCTGTTGCACCAAAAGTCACCTGTAAAACTGGGACAAGTACTATTTCTTGCATTAAAGCTGCAAAGTGAAAATGTAGTTGTGAAGTGATGGAAATGAAAGATGGTCTGTGAGCTTGTAGGATGTCTGATTTGGGAAGAATGTAGTGCTGACAAGCTGTATGGACAACTGCTAAATTGAAATGAAAGATATGAAAGGTAAGAAGGCAAGAAGAAAAAGGAAGGAGGCAGACTGATTTCCTCTCTACCCAAACAGCCTTTTCTTAATTCTTTTTGCCCAGTTACTGACATCTGGAGTCTGTCAGTGAGCTGCAGCCACAATGTACCTGGTAGGGATTGTGCTTCTACTGGGTGGGAACAGCTGTCAGTTACAGTGGATGCTTACATTGATCAGACTTATAGGTAGGTTGTGTATGGATTTCATCTTGAAAACATCACACAGCAGGTGAGATCTCTTTAATAATGTCCATAGGTAGAAGGATTTGATTCTTTGGGCTGGGTATTTTTTGTTGTTTTTGGTTTTGGTTTTTTTTGTGTGTGTGGTGGTGTTTGTTTTGTTTTTGGTGTTGTGTGGGGTTTGGTTTTTGTTTTTCTGGGGGGGAGGGGGCAGTCCTGCCTCTGCTGCTTTATTTGTAACAAAGACTGGTTCTTGCAGTAAATATTAAATTTATACCTCATTTGACAGCCTCATTATTGTGGGACTTCTTTCAGATGTAGGAGGAAATAATGTATGGAGAAGTTGTGAAAGCTGAGGTAACTTTTATAGAGCTAATAAAGATTTTGAAATAATGCTTTGTGGTCAAGAAAAGAAACAAGTGTGGGGTGAAGGAGGAGTATTGAGAGAACAAAAGGGTGAAATCTGTCATGCAGTAAAAATACTACTCCCAAACTATGCTTGCTCTACCCTCTTCCCTAAATATCAACATATACCCAGAGTATTTCATCAGCGATTGTGACTTCTGTCACAATGATAACATAGTAACTATCAGTCTTGTGTGACTAACTTCCAAACATTTTTCATAATCTATTCCCATGTTAGGCCATGTGCAACACTAAGGAAGTAAAAAGTAGCAACTTCTGCCTAAATACTCAAGTTCTATGTTGTCTTAAACACTGCAACAACAAACAAGCCTGAATTGCTTTTCCAACAGGGAGCAACCTGTATAGTCTTGCTGTTCCTTGTGTGTGTGTGATTAAAAGGAAATGTTAACTGCTGTACCTTACTGCTTCAGCTGAATTAATTCAGATGAATAGCATAGGGAAGAATCTACTTCAGAAGCAGAAGACCAAGCTTTCAATCTGCTGCACAGCCTGCAAGAAAAGGACAAACGTCAGAATATATCTGCTAGAATATAATATTATGTTCTCTACCAGTGTTTTGCTTTCTGTTAATGCTGTGGTGAGGTCAAGGGACATTTTTATTATAACTCCTAATATGCAGTGCAGTTCATCTGTATGTAAATTCTAAGGGAGTCCAGCATGACTTAAAACATGAAACTTTCCAGCAATTGGGAAATATCAAGACTAATAAAAAAGTCAAGCCATGCATTCTTGAACTGGGGGCATGACTAGAGCCCATCACTAGACCATACTCATCTTGCTTCTGCTCCTTAATGTACAGACAAAGCATTTCATAGTGTGATTGGAGAAAGCAAAGCTGTTCTGTAGTTTAACAATGCAACAAGTTGTCAGACTGGAGGCCATTTTCAGAAATAAATTCAGACAATGAGGTTTTATTCTGTCATGTTTGGGAATGGCTTTCTTAAGCAAGTGGTATTTCAGGGCCTATATACCCTTGCAACACTATCATCTATAGGTAGGTGTTAAATAGTGGTCTTGAGCACTGAACCAGGACTGTGTTCTTTAAGCAGTTCAGGTAACTTGTATGTAGCTCCAGCTCTGGTGGTTCCTCAAAAAGTCTATCTAAAAAATAAGTATACTAGAAGGTAAATGTGTAAGAATGAGTAGAACCTTAATTTCTCTTGAAGTGTTCATGCTTTGAGAATATTTATGATATTTTAGGACAAAATATACTTTGAGACTAGACATAAAGCAAATGGCAAGTGCAAAGGTCATTTCAGTTTTAGGGGAAGGTGGAGCAGACCTCTCCTGCCTTTCCATTATCTTTTACACTGATAAATAACATTTGCTGTAGTCATATTACATGTAAATAATTTCACTCATTTAAATAGTAGATATTGACCTCTAGTTACTTATGACAATTGGTTAGACAGGAATAATTATTTAAACATCAACACCCTGTCACCACCTGCAGGTTATGCTCTGACTTACAGTCTGCATGCCTTTAGAGCTGGAAGAGGCCATGCCAGGGGGTTTCTGTGCTGCTAGGCTTGTGTGTGGGAAGCACCAATGGCGGAGGCTCTGCAGCCTCTTGCTGGGCCTTTCCCACCCACTGCCAGAGTCAAGGTGACTGGCAGGTGTGGGGTTTTTCCCATTGCTTCATGGCTGCCCAAAAGGGAGACAAGAGGCTGAGGTTCAGGTTGGGCCTCCTTCTCACAGGTAGCAGTGCTGCCAGGGACACACTGGGACTG
The DNA here is from genome assembly GCA_025447755.1 of Corythornis vintsioides. NCBI lineage: Eukaryota > Metazoa > Chordata > Aves > Coraciiformes > Alcedinidae > Corythornis > Corythornis vintsioides. The sequence goes on along the minus strand of JAOEGS010021488.1, from coordinate 4,345 downwards.
CCCTGCATGGCTCAGGCCTGTGCAGGCAAAGGTGGCAGCCGCTGCCCTGAGGGAAGGCCGCGAAGGCAGGAGGGAGCTCATCAGTGCCCTGGAGGAGGAACTGAGTGGGGGTCTGTGGCAGATGCAGCCCCCAACACACAAAACTTGAACAAAAATAGGGTGTGCAAAGCAGTTTTGGTGCCTCAGCTGGTCTGGGCTCATCCCCTCAATTACAGTGACCAGAGCATATCCTCAACAGGGGAATATAAAGAGGCCCCTGCTGAAGAACAGGTGATGTTGCCTCTTCACAGAGCAGCCGACCTCGTGCCTACCCCACCCCTAGGGTGAGTGATATCCTGGGCACTCTTGTGTGGGAGGTTTCTCCTTTATGAGGGAGCCCATAACTGTTATCCCTCCTTAAAGTTTAGGAGTTATTTGTGTAGTAGCTATATTTCAACAGATACCTGAACTTGTATTTTGTCAGAAGTGCTGGGCAACTGGTTGCAGTAAATTGAAATTTTTTTGATGGTGGCTGCTGTCTGTTTTGTGGGTGCCTCTGGGACAGGGTCTCTGGCAGCAGCTTGTGTTGGTGTATGCAGGTGGGCTCTGAAGCTTCCTTGCCTGGCAGTACTTGTCCTCTGTTGACCAAACACCACGTTGGCCTGTGGCTGCCCAGGAGCTTGCTGGTGGGTGTTGAGCTCACCCAGATCCCCTGCCTGGTTGTGCCTCAGTGGGCATGGGACAGGACCTGTTTTCCCCCTACACTGGGGAAGGGAAACAGTGCTGAGTTATACAAACCTTGTACAAAAAAGTTCACCTGGAGAGAAAGTGAAAAACATACTCAGAACTTCTAAATATGGCAATTAAATTGCAGCTTGAGGTTGAAACATATAACTGTAGGTGAAAAGCTGGGCTGCTAGTAAAGGTATGGTTTGTAAGCGACTGTGGTGCATCATGGAGTTCCCATTTTTGTTCTCATTTAGTTGGTATACTTCCACTAGATCAGCTATAGGTTTAATTTTAAATCAGTAGCTGTCTTGTATGGGGAAGTTAAATTGCAAATCTTGCTTGTGGTGGTACTACTCATCTGCTTCATTGGAAGTGTTTTCTTCAAACTGAGCAGAAGCTGGCAAGTGTGCTGGTACAACAAAAAAGCTTGAGTAGCAGCTTGAGATGATTGACCAGGTCAGACACCTGGTCTGCTTTCATTTTCTCATCTGCTCTGGAGTGGGTCATATTAGGGGTTAGCTTTAAATGGTGGCACGCACAAAGATTTGGTGCCACAATATTTTGGAACAAATTTATGCATATGGTGGTACTTCTGATAGATGGAGCTCTGAAGAAACGATAAGCAGCAGATAATAGATCCAGATTTAGGGCCTAGGTTATTTTGGAGTGTGTGAAGGTAAAGACAGTTTATGACCAAAAGGTAGACTCTAAAGATAGCTTTAAGCAAGAATCTACTAATATTTTTGGTCATAAACTAGTCCTGACTCAATCACCTGTCAACCTTAGCTGGAAAATTCCATGACTGAGTAAAACTTTATTTGTGTTCTGTGTGTTTTTCTTTTTGAGTATGTCAGTTATTTTCTATGGCAATGAGACAGGAAGAACATTTGATTTTTGAAAGAAACTAAACAGATTTTTGGTTTTCTTATTCTATTTATACTCATAGAAAAAGCCCATTATTTCTTTTTAATTAGCAAACTCTCTATATTTGTTACCTTCAATAGGTGAGAAATTCAGATTAGGACCCAGGCAAGCAAATTATGAAAACTTTGCAGGGTAGGTTGTATAGTGATCCTAGTGGGTTGATACAGTTTCCCCACATGGATTAGAAGTCATGTAATGAGAATGATTTAACCTTCTACAGAATTATAGTCAAAAGCTGACTGCAGGTGTGTGTGTGTGTGTGTGTGTGTGTATTTTAATATAAATATATATTTTAAATTCTTCTATGGAAGGTGTTGTATGTAAAACAGATGTCTTTTTATTTAGGCTGTTGTCCCCTAAAAGTGAAGCTTCTAAACTGCTTTTTCTAATTCCTTTTAGTTTTACTACTGGGACCTTGGTGAAATTCCTTTGAGATAAATGTTGAGACTTCCCGGGAGCAGCCTATGACCTGACAGAATTGGGAACATCCTACAGTGAGCAAGTCATCAAGGTAAGCCTGAAACCTACACTTGAATAAAACAGCTACAGTTGATATTGCAGAAACAAATTCTTAAGAGTGGCATGGATTTAATGTAGTTTCTTAAAATACTTGCTGCTTGCTCTTATGAACTTTGCTGGGATAGTTTGTCTGGTTTTGCTGTAGTTAGCTATGTTACTTATTACAACATGGTGGCTTTTCTGAAATGTGGTTTTTTGGCATATAAGCTGTTCTGCTGAAATCTTAACTATGTCTGTGAAGTTACTGACTTTGTTTTGAAGCATTAATTTATTGTCTTAAGAAAATTATATAGGGAGCTAGTGTTGTTGACTCATATCTTATTTTCTTGACTGTTTGAGCTACTTTGAAATCTGGATCTAAAAGCTTTTAAGTATGTTGCTGACGTTTTGCCAATATCTAGTTACTAGAAAAACCCCTTGAAATGGCTTTGCTTAAGTACAAAATCTTCTAAGAGGGGATAAAAGTACAAGATGGAGCAAAGCACAGTACATTTTTCTTGCTTTTAGTAAATGTAAATATCAAGAAAAAAGAATGTCAGAGAGTGCCAAACACAACAGATAATTGTTTTCTGTCCCAGTGCAAGCATCTGTGTTTAAATAAGAGTAGCAAGTGTACCACTTCTCTGATAATGGGCAGTTATGCTCACCAGCATTGTTCAGAGAGTATCAACAGAACGTTGCTTCCTACTCTTTTGTTAAATGAATTGTTGGTTGTGTGCTGTAGTGTTACATGCTTTCTTAAAGCAAGAAAGCCTTGAGGCTTGGTCTTATGCTTAGTGATTATTTGGCAGTTTGGAATTTGTCTCCATTGCTAATTGGATGATGTGGTTTGAAGCTGACCTACTGCAGTTACTTTAGTAGTCAGAAGGTATTCTGTCCTTGATCTGCTTTTCAAGAATGGCAGTGAGTTGGCCTCAAATAGTGTTGATTTCTTCCTTAGCTCACATAGGGATTAATTTAAGTACTGACTGTTAATAGAATTTTTCCTAACTTTGCATTTCGTTACTTTGTCTTCTGCTTATTCCTCAAGTTTTTCTTCTGCTAACAGTTTTTATTAGGTTACTAATACTTTCCTAACTGAAAATATACCTCAGAAACAAATTAGTTCTTGTTTGGTGTTATGTTTTCAAAGTGAAATAATCTAGCAATGTAGTTAGGTACTTCAACTGCTGCACTCTCTGAGACATGTATGAAGAATATGTGGCTGGAATGTACCTTAGCTTGACACTGAGAAGGAGAATGTCCTATTCCATTTGAAAATAAAAAGAAAGTCTAACAAGGCAAGCAGCAGCAGTTCCAGCCACATTAAGATTGGGAAAAACAACAGCACAAAATTGACTACTTAAAAAAATAAAACATTGCTGGATGCATTGAAAATGCTTAAGGAAGAACTTTATTCCAAAGTACCCAAAATTTATTTGAAAATGCATTCTTCTACAAGAAGTGTAGAAATTTAAGAATGTAAATGGGAACAGAAGTTTCAAATAAATGATTCCATAATACCCAGCATTAGAATTTTTACTGTGCACATGGATTCAAATTTCTGTTTTTCTATGTTTGGAAGAAAGAGAGAAGCATCTGTGAAATGCATACCCTACTGCTGGCTCTAGTTGCTGAATTAGTTTTGACTTCTTGAGTTCTGTTGTCCTCTAAAATTTATTTTTGAAGGTTTATATTTTTGTTTGGATGTAGAACAAATCGGCAGCATTTTTGGTTGGAGGAATTCTTACTTTCTGACTAGGCCTCATTTAACAAAATGTGATGTTTTAAGTTTGTTCTTTTCTTTTTGAACTGTTACATTCTGGTGCTCTACTTTTAGGTTTCATCCAGGCTTGGAAATCTATAGCTAAGAAATACTGTAAGAGACTTTTTCTTTTCCTCCTTTTCTTTTATCACCCCTACCCTGGGAGGTACTATAAAGCTCAGGAAAATACCTGCTCTGGGGAGATTGCTACTGTTTCAGATATGCACACAAAAATTCAAGCTTAAGTGTTGTCAGATCTAGACCTTTGGAAGCTCTTCACAAGATGAGCTCAACTGACCTTTCCATTTAAACAGTCACCTTTCTTTTTCACCTTTATTTTAATAGTGTTAGGAAATGTTTGAACTGAATCTTGTTCCCTGCTCTATTATGTACTATTTACTAGTTTCACTGTGTATTGGGCACTAGATTCATGCCTTTTCTGCCTTGGGG
>JAOEGS010021486.1:57734-69193 GCA_025447755.1 Corythornis vintsioides | reverse complement strand
GGGGGGGAGGAGAGGAGGGGAGGAGGGAGGGACGGGGAGGCGAGGCGAAGCAAGGCAAGGCAGGCGGCGGTGCTGAGCTCAGTTCACGCCCGGAGAGCGGCTTTCCTGTTGCCCGCGGTACAGCCGCTCGCCCACCTTTCCTCCTCCTCTTCCTCCTGGTAGGGCTCAGGCAGCCCCGGCAGTGGAAAGCCCTCGCCTGGGGGCTCCCCGCGGGAGGGCGCGGAGTCGCAGCGCGGCGGCGGGGAGTGGCGGCTGCCGCTTTGTCTCCTCGGGCGCGGCAAGGGCGGCTTCACCCTCCCGGGCGCCTTTGTCTCGGCGGGACACATCTCCGCGACCACCCCTCCCGCCGCTCCTCCGCACCGCACCGGGCCAGACAGCGCCCACCACCGCGACCTCCCGGCTCAGCCCCTCCGCCGACGGGCTGCGGCAGGGACGAGGAGCGCGGCGTAGCCCGCAGTCACAGCCGGGCAGAGCGCGGCCCGCGGGCGCGGAGCGCAGCGAACCCGGTGCGACCGCAGCCCCGTGGCGGGGCGCGCTGCTGCCGCCTGCCGGGCCGCGGCCGGCAGTGCAGGGGGAAAGCGGCCCCAGACGGCTCTTCCACCGCGGCTGCTGCTACTGGCGCTCTGGCCGGTACCGGGGTGAGCTCCGGGGACACGCCGGCCACCAGCCACCACCCTGCCTGCACTGATGTCCCCTCCCACCCAAAGCCAAGGACGGAGGCGGAGGCAGAAGAGAGGCTGACTGGGAGGCCTCCGGAGCAGAGGCCGGGAGCTGCAGGTGAGGGCAGGAAAAGAAGGACAAGACCAATTTAGAAATATTATTTTGAGGGAACCGGTTCTGCTCATCATCTCACCACCATGATGAGGAAAGTTTCTTCTTAGTGCCATGGTACAGCCTTTCTCTACTATCAAAACCATCCAGAATGCATAAAGTTGCTGGGAAATTGTATGTCAAGTTCTGATGTGTCAAGCAGCCTCCAAAGGTTTTTTTTACTTGCTGTGTCATCAGCAGCAGTCTCGACATTGCAGTTGGTCCAAGCCACATTTTTGCTGAGCTGCCCATTAGCAGTGGTAATTTTAGCAGTGACATCAACAATTATGTACTGGAGGGACATCACTAGATTTTCTGAACACATGTGGATGTTTGCAGCACAAATATTCTGTGAAACTTGTAACTGGAAGCTTAGAACCCCATGTAGTTTGTCTCTCACTTTCTGAGCCTTATAATGTAATGAGCACTCCATGGGGAAGCAAAACACATACAAAGGTGACACTGGTTGTCCTCTACTTCATAAGGGCATCTTTCTGATTGTCAGGTTCCGTGCTATCAGAGACAGCACTGACCTGTGAAATCACTGGTCATGCAGAGTACAAAACACAGCCAACACATTCACTTTAGGATCTAAGGAGCCAACAGTGAGGGAGAGCATGTCTGAGAAGCAGAAAAGCTGTGGAGCTGCTGAAGCTCAGAGAGCAGAAACACCCTGCTAGTGGCAGAGAATAGCTCAGGTGCTGCTGGACTCCAATAGTTTTTCTTGACTCCTTGCTGTTCATGCATTTTCCAGAAGTGCCATTGGTGTGCAGGTATTAGCTGGTATTACAGTTGTTTGAACTTCAGATTTGAACTAGACAAGATGTAGCAGCAGCCTCTGCAGCTGCTGGATAATTATTTGTCTCATCCCAGGCCTATTAGCCTTTATGTACTGATCTCTTCCAGTATAGTGAATCCTGCCAGACTGAGGAGTTTGGGTCATCAAAAAACAATGGGAAACATTTTTATTTACCCACAGCAAGTGTTTCCTGGTGAAACTGGCAAAGAGGCAAGAGCAGTATATCTGGTTAGATGGGACTGGGGGCTGGGAAGCTAACAGGAGCTGAGTAGCTTGTGCACATTTAGCCTCTTGAGAAGAAGCTAACACTAGTGCTCTCTCAGTGTCCATAACAATCTGCTTGTCCATGGCAGTGTGGCCAGTAGTGGCAGAGTCCATAAGGATGATCTCCATGGATTTCTATAGCCTCCCAAAGCTCCCTGATCCTTTTCTCAGCATCTTCTACTGCAGCTTTGCTTTTTAGTAAGTATCCCCAATACTTTTCCTCCCTCTAAGCTTCAAAGTAATTGCACCTCTTTCTGCCACTGTTCTCCAGCTCCTGCCAGTCTGTATTGCACCATTCCACATAAGCTACCTTCCTCCATGTCATTCTTAGCTGTTCAACCTCTCCTTCCTTTGGGCTCCTCTAGGTTGTCAGTGCTTAGGCAAGAGTTGGATCCAGAGCCTTTTTCATTCTGTCCTACAATATCAGATGTACATAGTATGGACTGCATTTTGTCCTGTCTCTGATTTTGGCCAGAGCTGCTTAGTAGTGTTCATCTTAGGAACAGAATAAGGCCACAGCAGAGGCCAATAAAGCCAAAGAAGTCAGCTGTGTGACCTTTAGGTTCTCTGTGAGAGTCTGCAGCCATAACTTGCCATTAACATGTCAAAGAGGATTCCTCCTCCCTGTGTAGAGTCAATAGACTCATCACAGTCAGGCTAACTGCAGGCTTGCCTTTGCTTGCTCTGTGCAATTAGAGAAGCTACAAATTATATATTAGAAAGGGAAGAAAAGTTATGGTATGACTATGTAGAGCAGACAGGGAAGGATGAGTAAAATCCTTATTAGACTTCCCTGAGCACTTGAGGTGAGCCAAAGGGTTCAGCTCTTGATAGGTCAATTGCTCAGGGTCTTTCCCAGGCCAGTCTAAGCCTGTTCTTGGGGCCCCACAACTTCAGGATGCAGCAAGATCAGCTATGCACATACAGTAATATTGTTTTATAGGATCCCTGTTAGACTTAACAAAAGGCCTGTTGTGTGTGCTCAGTGAGTAACTTCCAGACATTGATAACTTTGGCAAAAAACCCCAATTTTTTGCAAAGCCAGGCTGTGCAGTGCTCTTCACTGAAGGCAATTCCACGCAAAATATTAACTTGCAGATTTCAGTGTTTTCACCTTTGGCTTGTAACTGTAAAGAGGCCACAAGAAAAAAAAAAGGGGGAACCAAAAACATGGTAAAAATAGGTATCCTTGTTTCCCTTCAGTATCTCAGAATCAAGTATAATTCTATTCATATTTCTGTAACTCATCTCTGGAAAGAGATCAGTTCCAAAATTTGTGACTGTCACTAATGACTGAAAACAAGAGGCTACAGATTCATCTTATGGTCTTCATTATAAAACCTCATTGCTGATGTCTGCTCTTTTGAGGGGAGCAGGGAGCTCACCTTTCAATGGCATCATGTTGAAAGCCTGTGTTCTACTCAGTGCCTTCTGTCACAATCCGGTAAAGGATACGTGGCAATTTTTCATGAAAGGTTTAAAGGTGATCCCTCAAATGGTGAAATTAAGACACAAATGAGGTCAAATGCCACATGCACGACAAAGTTTTATTACAGTAGCAAAACAGAGTTTCTAAAGCAGACAGGACAGGGAGAAAGATAGAAAAGAAAGGAGGAAGCAGAGAACAAGAAGCAATAGGATGGACTCCACCACGGTCCGGCAACGACGTCAGTGGTGCAGAGAGCTTCTTTCTTTCCCAGGAAGATGCTGCTTCTTCTCCATTCATCATAAAGCAGATTTATACAGTTTTTCCACTACACCCCCCTTCCTCCCCTCTGCACGTGAGAAATTCCTTCTCCTCCTTCGAGATAAGGGAGGGGTGTAATTAGCACAGTTCTTTGTTTGGCTAATTGGAGAGATCAGCCATTGCAAATCAACAGACCCTCAGGGTTCATTTATCAGAAAAGGCCTTTATCTTCACGAAATATCAGAGCACTCTTAGCGCCGGCTTCAGACCTCTCCCCATCTCCAATCTCAAGCACACCCACCGCAGGGGGTGATATTGAAATATTTCTTTAGTCTTGCTCAACTGTTCAGATGTCTCCAGACGGACAATAGATATCTTGATTGTCTTAATTTCTTAGAGTGTTTGAGTCAAAACACTGTATGACCTGCGTGTCACACCTTCCTTGTGATTTGACAGGACTTAGGAATCATATATGAGCATGTCCCTAGCCTGTTCCTTCCTTAAGCCTGGGGGAGCACCTGGGGGAGAGGGAAGCCCAGGGAGGACTCCAGCTGTCATCCTTGTGCATCAAACCTGCAGCCACAGGGGAGAACAAGGACTTCCAAGAACAAGCTGCAGGCCAGATGAACTGGCATGAAGGGCAACAAACGGTTCATGAACTGTAGCTTGTATATCCCTTTAATAAAATTTTTATGTGAAATCCAGCACAGTGTGGGTTCAGTGGACCATCATCCCAAGCATTCCAGCTGTGTAGGAGCTTGTCCTTCCCCACTGCCAGCACCCTGTCTGCCCAGGTTGTCTCAGGCACCAGTAAATCCTCATGGGCTCCTGCCTACTGTAGCTGTTCTTGTGTCTGGGAGTGCTTGATAATTGATAATGTTGTCATCAGTAGTAAAAGGAAAATATTGTTTCAATTTAACCAACAACTTATTAACACAACAGACCTTGCTGTGTGACGTGCATATACATTATCTGGGGAAAAAAATCAATTAAGGGGAAAAATAAATGATTAAAACATAATACAAAATTATTGCAGGCTTAAGCATACTGCAGTAAGAATGCTATTCAAACCTGTAAGACTGTAGCAGTATTAAATTATTTTTTGAACTTCATACCTACCATGAAGATTGAATGTCAGGTACTTTTTTCCTCCTGCAGGATTTCAAGACTTGATTGCCCAAATGACAGTTTACTTATTTTACTGTCACATACTTTTGTGAAATGCCATAACAAGTTGATTACAGGTTTCACATTTTGCATAGTGACAAAATCATCTGTCATATAACAGTCTGATGCCTGAAAGCCATTTAACTAAGAAGCAGTTTCTACTGAAAATAATGATATTTGAAACATTAAGGTGGATTTAACTGTACATTTTCTAAGCAAGTCTTTGTTTTAACTGAATGAAAAGACCAGTATTATCCCTTTCAGGCATGAATTTAAGACTTGTAAAAGTCTCCAGACAACAACTAGCCTGAGAATGACACAGATTAGGAAGGGCATAGTTTCATGAATGAAATGAAAGATGGAAATGGGAAGCGTTGTGGTACGTCCCAGCTGCTCCAAAGACAAAAGGAGTGCTGGAAAACCCATTAGTCAAAACAATTTATACTGGACATCTGAAGCCATGTCATACACTCTGACTACTGGACATAAAGGCAGAGTCCCATTCCCATCTGGACTGGGACTAGTGTGAAGAGGAAAAAAAAAATAAGATTTACCTTCATTATTCAGCAATATCCATACCTTGGATGGATAATATAATAAGAATAATAAGGATAATGCATTCAGTATCTCGAATTAATCTGAATGACTGAGCTCTGTAAATAATGTGATGTACCATTTGTGCCCAGCAATGCTAACCAGTAAGGGAATTTTCCAGGCATTTTATTCTCATTAATGAGTGGATGAAGTTCCAGTAGTAGCATTCTAACTTCTTGTGCATGGGTAGAAGACAAGCCAGTTTTCAAAATGTGATAGGAATAAGATGGGTAAACTCAGCAAACTGTTAGATTGAAGAAGAGAATTATATGTCCATGGTTCTCAGTCTTACACTGACTTTGTAGACAATGCAGTCATCACATATCTGCTATTATGTATGCTGGTAGAAAAAAAACAGTAAATCATACTCAAAGTTGAATGCTGAACACATCTTGAGGGGTGCTGCAGCGTGGTGCTCAGCTGCCTCCCTGCTCTGGGATAAAACACAGGGCTCCTTCCACTAGGTATGGGCAGAGCTCAGCAGAAGAGTGCCAAAGTGCATCTTCAACCTTCCTGCAAACACCACAGGAAGCAAAAAACCTGCTCTGGGGCCACAGAAGAATAGTAGCTGAGTGTTGTCACTCTTATAACTTTGTGTAACCTTTATCAAGTTGGTTAAAAATATGTTCTCATTTTGCCTAGGACAAGGTAACAATAATAATTTTCCTAGCACTGGAATTTCCTTTCACTTTATAATTGACTAATGTGGAGGTCAAATTATTCTTTATGTTCTTTGGTTGTTGTTTTTTTTCTATTTGCTTCATCAGAATGGAATTATGGATGCATTTCCACTAGCAATATAGTTTTTAATCATTCTACTATAAATATGCTTGAAAGCTGTTTTTTTCCTTAAGCCACAGTCAAATATTATTTCAATTTCTTAAGTTTTTATTTAATATAATCTATTTAACAAAATATTTCAATGTATTTTAATTCTGAAATAAATGGGCTCTGTTTGGAGCAAATATTATGATTACCAGTGAGACTAAAATCCTGACGTTTGTAAAACACAAGGCTATTTTAACCTGCGATGAAGCTGTGACAAAAGTGTCATTAGAGTCTCAAAAATTGAGAAGAAAAAAGTCCTATGGGCAAGAGGAAAAAAGGCTCATGTTCAAAGAGGAAACTTGATGGGCAAATAGGAAAACAGAAGAAGAGATCTTGTCACCATCTGAGCAGTTGGAAGAGCTCTAGTAGCTCTCAGCCACAGCTGAACCTCGCTGTTCTTTATAAACTGCAACCCGTCAAAAGAGGGCACTGTGTTCATGTACAGACACAACACCCGAGCTCGGGAGGCGGCCGTTCTGGCGTATGCCTTGTGTGCCGATGGGACAGATCGCCAGCCATCCACAGTCTGTGCGGGCCCCTCCCGCTCGCTGCCCGGCCGTCACCGCCACCCTCGGGGCAGCGTTCCCGCCTCCGCCGCCTTCCCCTGCCCGCCGCACAGCGCGGGAAGCTGGTGCAGAGAGACTAATCTACAGGGGGCACCCCTTTCTAACGCGACTAATGAACTTCCAGAAGAGTGAAATGTAAGCAGGAAACGTAAAAGAACTGCAGCAGATCCAATGGTCTTTTCTGGACTCTGATCTAGGAATACACTCCTGAGAGCGTGGGTGGATTTGTAACTCGCTCAGTGGATCAGAGAGAAGAGTAACCCTAATTGTATTTGTTCGTAATGTTTTGATGGCTTTCTAGGTGAAATGGAGTTGCTTTGTATACCCAGTTGGCCTCCTGCAGATGTTATGTCCTTCTTTGACTTATTTCTGATTGAACTAAACTTTGGGGAAATGCTGATCTCGGCATGATTTTAAATTTTCTAAAAATTAGGAATACACTCAGCATCATGGAATATGCCCTAAGGATTCAGTAGAAGATCAATTATTACCAATTTACATTTGAATTCTAGTCTAAAGCTTATTTTTCAAGAACTGGTTCTTGATTAACTTCTCTCTGCAACACTGAAGAATTCCCTTCAGAAATTACAAAAAGTTCAAACTTCTCTCTGTAAGTTTGTCTATATTGCTACCATTTCAATAAGCTAAAGACCATAGTCTCCCTGTGTCTTATACTACCAAGTAAGTTTTCCAGTCTTTCAATCATTCTCATAGCATTTCTTGAAATTCTCCCTAGCTGTTCAATATTTTTCTAGAAATGTGGGCAGCAGAAGTGAGTACAGTACATTAGTAGGGAATGTGGCACCATTTGAGATATATCAGATACCTTTTTGACTTAACAGAATTCTCTATGTTGATTTTTCATCATTCTAGTTTTCTTAATCAGATGATCATCAAAATGAGCTCACAGAAGTCTAAACTTTAAATCAACACATTTACCATCATCATGTAATCTCATCAATAAAAGCTATCAAGTTATTCTGACAAGATCTGTTTTCTATAAATTCATGTTGATCAGCATTAATTATATTATTCTCCTTTAATTCTTTATTAATTGATTCTTACATTAGCTGCTCATCATTTTCCTTCAAATCAATGTTAGACTGACAGGTACATAATTGTACAGGTCATCTCATTTACCCCTTAAAAATACTGGCACAACATTAGCTTTCCTTCTTTTCTCTGGGGCTTTTCTGGTGCTCCAACTCTTATTGAAAATCAACATTAATAGTCTAGAGAATTTATTTGTCAGGCTTTTCTAAAAGTCCCCAGTGAAAATCATCTGCACCTTTCTATTTGGAAACGTGTGCTCTTAGTAACATTTAATTCTCTGGAGCAACCACTGGAATGAAAAGAACTTTAACACTACCTTATGATAAAATTTCTACTTTTTTCCCTCTTAAACATAGAACAGATCTATGCACTAAGCACACGTGGTTTGTCTGCATTATTATTGCTTATGTGATTGCTAGTACAAAGCTAAAATTGTTCTTCTATTTGCTTTTAATATCCTTTTATAAAGCCCAAATAGTCTCTCTTCCTATTGACCTTAACAGCCATGGCAGGTCTTACTGCCTTCTCACTTTTGTAATTGATTCATCTTGATTTACTTGGATCTGGTGAGGTCCATTATAAAATGATTGTGTTTTCTTTTGTTTCCTTTATCTCTTTTCTCCAGTTGCTACTTCAATGTATGCTCATTATATTGTGGTACTCTATTTTTTTTTTTCCCTTCCATTTAATTTGGTTCTTAATTGCTCTCATGTCTCTGAAATCAACCCATTTAAAGCAATACATAGTGATGGCCAGGCTTTGTTCTTTGTACAAACAGTAAATCTAGGAACTTGCATAAATGTAACCATGGTGGGGCTTTTTACCTAGTAGTATATTAGAAATTTTCACCTGTAACTTTTTGAAATTCTAGAGGAGTTTTCACACTGGCATCAGAAGTTCCTCAGCATATGTTGCTCAGGCTGAAGTCCCACAGATAACACAGGTACTCCTCCCACATTATAGACTGGTACTCAGCTGAGCACCTGGCTCCCTGCTGTGACATGGGAACTTGCAGAGAATCCCAGATGGTACTTTTTGCTTCACCAGTTAAATATTCACCCATAGACCTTCAATATTGATTGTTTCTACATTGCTAGCACTTGGAAAGAGATAGTGCCATTTAAGTGAAGTGTCATTTTCCACTCTTTCTCCCCTCTTTCCAAAATAAATAACAACCAGTGACTTTAACATTCCAGTCATGCAGATCACCTGATCAAATCTACATAATGCCAATGACAAATTCATGTTCATAAATGAACCATTCAAATTCTGGTTTACTAACTGGGTGTCTAGTCTACAAGTATAGGCAATTATTTTTTTTTCTTCACATTCTTCGGAGCTGTGATTAATTTTGTTCTTAGTGTCTTGATTTTATGCTGACTTCTCTCTTCCCTTCCCCCACCTTCCATCCAGTTCTGTTTATTATCAGTTTATTATCCTCAGGCAACATTTGCAAAAGGACCCTGGTGATGATGCATCCATCAGGTAGAAATTTATGTCTTCATTTAGTCAGTTGTTCTATCACCCAGTGACACCCCCAAACACACCTCCCCCCAGGAAAAGTAAAGGAGACCATGGGTTAAAATAGAGATTTAATAAAGTAATAATGCCCAACCCCCTCCATCTCCCAACCTCCATCCTGCAATATTAATAAGACTAATATTATAAAGTACATAAAGTGATCAGTTTTCCTAAATAGAAAATAAGTTTTATTATTCTATCCCAGAAAAATTAGGACAATATGGATGGTCAACATGCATAAATATGTTGTGCATGTGTGTTCTGACAACACAGAAGAAAGTTTCACAAAAAAAGCACATAAAACAATTGTCACAAAATCTTTATTTTTTTTTAATATCACAGCTAGTCATCTGCCAGCAAGATGCCAGAGTGTTAAAAATACTGTACATAGTCATCTGTGTGTTTACATTTGCAGTATGTTGTTATATGTGAAAGAACAGAGACAGAATGAAAGGAGAATCCTCCTCTTGGTAATGACTATTTTAGTGTCTTCCCAAAGCTTTGTAAATAATGCAGCACTATAAAATTTAGTCCTAAGAAGTAATCATTATCTCTCAATAAAACAGAATATTTTTTCCATTTGACCTGCCATGTAAATGTCTATAAATATTATGTTTTTCTTTAAGAGTGTTCCTACTATTCTTGTCCTAACACAATGTGAAGATTTATAACATCTCAGAAAACTACCCTCTAGTATACCCATCTCCTTTTTTTTTTTTTTTTTTCAAAAAATAGCAGCTCTAAACAGAGATTTTTAATCTTTCAGCACAATGGGTCAAAGTCACAGAACAAATAAGCCATGAAAACATTTTGATTATTTTTGTAAGCTTCATTCATCAGGGAGATGCTGAGACATTTATTAGTGAAACAAACTCCTGTTCAAATTGCCCAAAATTTCTTGTCACAAGATTCTCAGGTGTTTCCTTGAGGAAAAAAATGTGAGAAGAAAATAATAAAGGAGTACATTTTATCTTAAATGAGAATACTTCTGTGTTCCTGGGTGACTTGGTCTAGGTGGTCCTGCTCTGGCAGGGGGGTTGGACTAGATGATCTTTCTAAATCCCTTCCAACCCCTGACATTCTGTGGTTGTGAAAGGAAAACAGTAGCAGCCTAGAATGATACAATACAGAATACCAACATAACAAGGGGTGCCTCTGGTGCTACCTCCAGGATTTTAATTCTCAAGTGAATCTTAAAAAAGAACTATATATTTAAAAGCTTAAAGGTTTCCATTTGCAGGAAGCAATGAATTTTGAGGTGGAAGTCATGAGTGCTGCATTATAACTCAGGCTTGAAGTACTGATTTACAGAAAGCAAAGCCCAAGCATAGATACCATAGATTATCCTAGCAGGGCAAGAGAAGGTCATACACCAAAGAAACCTGAGTGCACTTTCCAGGTGGGAACTCTGATGCACTCCAAGCAAGCCTTAGGGCTCAGCATGCTGTGCAGTAGAAGGCAGCAGAGATGCACCCCAGAGAAGTCATTAAGTCATGCCTTTGTGGGGGGTTTTAGGGAGTTGCAAATGCAGGTGAGACAGCAAGCTGAAATGTCTTGTTTTACAGTTGCTGTCTGAAGATTTTACAGGTCTGTTTTTTGTTAATGTTGGTTATCTGGGGAATAACCAGGGCTGCTAATCAAGAGTGATGATTTACAGTGATCTCCCTACTTCCAAGAAAACTGAAAGCACTGGTAGTTTCAGAAAGAGCCATGGTGAAATGTCTGAAAGAGGTTGTCTGTGTACAGATCATGTAAAATACTTATAACCCATACCTTCTTGGATCTTTCCTCTAAATACAAATCATCAGGAAACACTACTGAGTAGATTATCTGAAATCTTGCTAGTAGCCACTTCCTCACAGTCTTCAGTTGGTATGTATATGAAGATAGAAACAGAAAATTTAAAAATGTTCTGCTACAATTTGTCTTTTATGAATTTCATTTAGAAAGGTATCATGGGTCATCATTGCCTTATAAAGTGTGAGCCAATGAGGAAAATGTGATTGAATGTCTCTTGTACATAATATAGATAAATAACATTTCCCCCCCCCCCCCCCCCCCTTTTAAAATCTTATTTTTTTTCATTCTTTTTTCTTATGTTTTTGGGTTATTTTTGGAAAAAACACCGTTTCTCCCTTTTTTTACTGAAGAACTTTGCTCCGCCACATAT
>JAOEGS010021486.1:19466-57724 GCA_025447755.1 Corythornis vintsioides | reverse complement strand
TTTCCTTTCAAAGGTAGGAGAAAAAAAGAAAAATTGATTTAATGTTTTTTTTTAAAAAAATAAAAAAAAAAAATTTTCCCCCCCCCCCCCCCCTTTTAATCACATAGTTCATTCTGTAACTTGTCTACTAGGTCTTGTGTGACTAATCTGGAGAAAGAGCTCTGTACTACTCTGTTGTCAAGGAAACTGTCCTAAGCACCATTTATACCACAGTAGTAAGATGTTTCTCATGTTCATTGTAAAAATGGGCCATTCTGCAAAGAGAAAGCAGAATGAGGAAAACCAGCTGGAACAAGTCATTGTCAAGAGTCTTTATTTGGAAGGGAAGATAGTTCTAGCTTCTGGTTCCTGCCCCAAATGCTGTTGGTGTATTCTGTCCTATTACTATTAAATGCACAGTCTTCAGACCAGAGAGATGTAAATATTCAACTCTATCCTGAGGACTATGCTGGATTTTAACTACAATTTTACCTAAGGAAGGACAAACCCTACTTAAATAATCTGGAAATAGCCTGAACATAATTGCAGTGGGTTTATTCTTAATGGATATAATTCTAAAACAAAGATAAAGAAATGCATATAATTGTAAGAGAAAAAGCACATAAGCATTAATTGAAAAGGTTATCTGCATTTTCAACATCTTAATGACTCTTACTGAATCAATGGTTGGTCAGTCTTATTTCCTTTCTAAAGTAAAAGCTCAGAAGAATATTCATTATATAGGAGACAATGTACTCCATTTTACAGATACTACTGAGCACTTACACAGTTGCATTTGGGGAACATTATTAAACAGTATAATCCATAGAATGTAATAGCCTGATTTTCATTATTCTTCATAGGATGAAGGGTGTCAGTAGACAGTGAAGTAAATATGCAGTTTGAAGAGTGCATCTACAAAGGTAAACAAGTATTTGCATGACATATATAAAGTACACATACATTAACAGGGATATAATTAGGTCTGTCCTGGCTTGAAATGCTGTGACCACTTCTGGGAGTCTTTATGGTAGGCATATATTGAAAAAAAAATTGAATGTAAAGTGAATTTTAGAGTGTCTGTTTCATATATAGACATCTACATTGTGGGCAGTTAAAATTTGGTCAGGGAAAGATGTCAATGCTGAGAAAACAGTGCTACTGACTTAGGGTTATATATATGGCATAAAGAAGGCAACTTTTTTTCATGTTCTTTGCTTTAAAACTAGGAAAATAAAATGTCAGGAGAGAAATCACAGGGAAATTATCATTGATATAAATGCCTTTTAGTCAGTAGAGCACCAATGGAACTAATATAGGAGCTTGAATGTTTTCCTTTCAGGTCAATTGGCTGCAATCTGGCTTCACTCAACTATTCCCCATCAGATATTTTCTCTGTGAACAGGCTCAGGTCAGCCTTGTTGCTTTACTGTACTCAAGGCTTACCTTTGAGAAAGGAGTCTTTGCTGAACTCACTGTTCTTGTGATAGGGGTGGTAAGTACAGGGAAAAAAAAAAATGCCTATCCAGTCCACATTTACTCAGATGTACTGCCAAACCCTGCAGTGTTCATGGTCCTGGAATGTAGCCCAGAAGAAAATGTATACTTCTTGAGGAAGTATAGAGTAGGCTCTTAGTCCAAAATCCAGATAAATTGAATCTAAGCTGGAACAGATAACTAAGTAAGTTATGCCATAATGTCCTATTAGAGTATAACAATACGTTGCCTTTTAGATCTTTCATTTTGCTAATTTGAAAATTGCAACCATAGGAAAGCTTTCAGAGTGACAGTGCATTTGTTTGTAGTTCAGTATTTGAATATGCCAAATATTGTTTCTATTAAGCTATTATAAAGCTAAACATCTACATCAGGTATGTTTTCTTTCTGCATTAACACAAAGTCATAATGATCTATATTTTGCTGTTATCTGCATGATTAACTAAATTTGTTTGCTGTTTACCACGGAAAACTGTGGTCTGGAAAACCTATTGGAAACATTCAAACTTTCACTCAGGGACATTTCTCTCTATATAATGACCAAAGAGCAATAGATGTCAGTAATCAGAAACCTCTAAGGACCTTGATTTTCACAGGCTCATTAGTAGTCTCTTAATTAGTTGTCACCCAGGTTAGCATTGACTTGTTAAGCTCACGTGGAATGCACTGAAGGGCAACTGATGTGCTCTCAAAATGCCACATCCTTTATTCAGGCTCCATTATTATACTTTTGTTGGTCTAAGTAAAATACAAGGGGTCTTATCTTCTGACATCTTTAGCTCTTTTAGTAGGCTTCAGATCTTTGTGTTTATTTCAAGAGGCAAAACAATAGGATTTTAGAACATTTAATGTAAACATTTTCATTTCCACAAATGCAATTTCTGCAATATATGTATAATTGGACATCCTTTAGTATGTCTTTCCAATTTACCTAGTTGTATCTTTATATGTGGTGTGTATATATATGTGAATATTTTCTTGAATAGATAGATATATGCATGTTTGTATGTGGAGAGAAAGAGAGGGAAGGAAGGAAGTAATAACATTTAAAAGGGAGAAGAAGCATCATCCCAGCACTGTAAGTGTACTTGAAAAGAAAGATGTAAAGTCAGGACACCAGCTGAAAAAGCCTTGGGACTGTGAACCAGTAAACTTTCTGGTGTTCTAATTGTCCCAATGTTTATGACTGCATTCCTATTAATAGGATAGAATGAAAAAAGCTTAATCTTGTCAATATAGCATTGTCTGAACTAAAACTACCAGTTAGATCTTTATTTTACAGATAGTTAGGAAGAAAACCAATATGTATTTATTGGAACTGAGAAAAAATATCTCCATACCTAAACTGTACAGCCAGCTATTTCCTCTGATCCAAATTGGAAAAGTGAATCCTTTCATTTTTATTCAAAATCTCTAATTTTAAGATTCTCCCAGTATTTATCTAGAAAATGCTTCTTGTAACAGTTGCAAAAGCAGTTGTGAGGCAATGGCTTAGATTATGCATCTGCTTTGGCAGACAGCTATGAGCTGCTGAATTCCAGCTGCAGAGGGAAAAATATAAGTTGCCAAAAATATTAACCTGTCTTTATGGCCAAAAAATATCATGAAATTTGGTTTAGATGAATGCTTGCTTTAATTTTCACTCTTTGCTTCTTGAGCTGATGCTCTTAAACTGGGAAGGAAAGTTTACATAAGAGTGACTGCAGAAAAAAAAAGAATATTCTTTTATTTGTTCTTTCTGACTCAGTAAAAATCAGTCAAATCTGGTAATTATTGTTCTACTTTTCTACTAAATCATGAGACGTCTAACAGAAATTCCTGTAAAGTGGTGGAATTTGACCTTAATTAAGCATTTGTTTATTTTCAAATATGTGAGAAGTCTTATAAGCAAAAACCTTTTATGACTTCAGGTTTTTCTGCAGATTTTTGTAGGTTTCATTCCTCAGCTCAAAATCATTCCTGTATTTAGCACAACCTTTGCAAGAAGGAAGTCATCTGAATTCTAAGACGACTCATATCAGTACACCTTGTTCTTTTAAGTGGTGAAATCTGCCCTTCAAGTTTTGCATTTCAAAGCAGAATTAGTAGTCAGGTCCTTTACTCCTGAAGGATTCTACCTGATGATTAAGGGAAACAGGATTTCACCCCCTGTCATACAAAAGAGCTCCTACATGTATTTACTGGCTGCTATATTGCACTTCAAATGTAAGAAATAAGTCTCAGCAATACATGTGTATAAAATATATTTCTCTAAGAGAACATTAGTCTTATGTTCATAACCATCCATCCTCTGCAAGGCTACAGGTCCTTCTGAGATGTTGTGGCACTTTCAATTTTAAAACAAAAGAAAATATAAAATATAGACAATTAGTCATACCCAAGAAAACTAACAGGAAAATTGAATAGTTCTCATCTAGGGTCTCTCTCCCTTTCCCACAGAACATTGGACCAGGTCTTCTGAGATTCCTTCCAACGTGGGCTATTCTGTGATTCCACAATTCTGTGCCTTTCAGATATTGCTTAAAAACTATAAAAATGCTCTTTTCACACTAAAGTCAATTGTAAAATTCCTGTTCACTTCAAAGGGAATTGGACAAGGTCTGCAAGTTATGAAAGTACATTTCCAGACACAACAGAGTGTACGTTCAAGCAATGTTTTGGAACTTCTCCAGTTGCACTTTAAACCTCAAAACCAACTGTTTTAATCTGAAAGTCATTGTAACCAAACACGAAAATCATTGTTACAGTATAGCAAGCTGATAGCACACAAACACACAAAACTTATGCACAAAAGAAAGAAAACATAATCAGATTTTTTGTCAGTTTGGTTTTGGTTGTGTTTTGTTGTTGTTGTTTTTTCCTGGGACAGGAAAGAAAGGAAAAAGAAAAAAAAAAAGGGGGGACAATGAGCTTTCTCTATGTGAAATATGAAGTTTGTTTTGTCATTCTTCTTTTTTTTTTTTTTGTTTGCAATTGATTCTTTGATCCACAAAATTCCCTAATAAAAATTTGACCAATTAACAATTAAGAATTTGTTTCAAAATATAGTATATAATCATATAGTAATCCTGGATTCAGATAATCCTCATTTTCCTTTTTTTCTTCTTTCCAGTTTCATGGTAAAAATAGAAAGTAACTGTTGAGAAGAATAGATATGAATGAATTTTCCTACCTTCCCTTACAAGTGAAAGTAAATGTAACATCAGCCTGAATTTCTGAGAAGTAGAAGCATACAATTTACAATACTGAAAGACACAATTTGCACATCAAGACCTATAAAGTATAGCTTGCTGAGCCCATTAACTGAAACATTACAGAAAGAGGAATGTATAGACAGGGAATATTGAAATAGATAATGTTTTCCTTAATGCTGTCTATGCAGATTTTACTTGAAATATTAAATAAATAAATAAATAAAAATAAAATTCTGGTGCTTGAAGACTGTCACTTAGTATATAACAGCAATTGGATGCTGAAGGAGCCAGCTGCTTTCACAAGCAGCAACCATAGCAACCAATCTCTTCCTGGGTTGGGATCTAATTCCACAGTTTATAAGTAATTCTGTAGGTTGTTTTCTTGTATTACAAAGCCAGTTGAGCCAATCAGGAAAATCTTAAAATTCAGGAATATACATTTTGCTACATTAAAGTAATTGCTTTGAAAAGGAAATTTGGTATCTTCATCATGACTAAAGTTGGAATCTGTATAATTTCTTTTTTTCTCTCACTACAAGGATATCACCTAATAGTATAAATTATTACTGATAGTTTTCTCAGGTGGTTCTTGATTCAGTCTTGAAAAGTTTGCAGATGGGATCTGGATAAGATTATTACCAAGGCTGCATATCAGACATCAGTTAAGTTTACAAATGACAAGTTTGGCTCAAGAACCCACATGATTAATGTCCACTTCAGTGAAAATGAAAAATGTTTAAAGGCTGATTCTAATTCCTGAGTACTGTCTATAGTAGACATCTGAAGTGATGTTCAAGATCATTGCTTTGTTAAATAGTGCTAGCCATTTTCATAGCTTTAACTAGTTTTGCAAGACTAGTAAAGAATTGCCATAATAATTTAGCCAAATTTCTAGTAGGTTATTATAAAAGGGGGCAAGCCAATTATAGACTTTTACTCATGTAAGTCATTAGTAAAGATCTCTGAATCATATCAAGATAATGTGAATGTTTATATATCTATGATAGCCCTGCTTTATGCAAACTATTACTTTAATAAGTGTCTGCAATACAGCATACATTAATTTAATTAGGAGATAATATGAATTGAACAGAGCATTGTCACAGAATAATAGTGTCTACTATTAGAAACCTAAGGCATTGGAATAAATAGTAAAGGCACACAGAAATATTTATTTTCAAAGAGGAGATGTCTCTCATATATAATATAATATAAGAATATAGCACTTATAGCCAGAAAGAATCTGGAGTAAAGTGCTATATTATCTTTTCTTATCACTAAATCTGGCCCCAAAATATTGTCACAAATGCTTTGGTTATAACTTAATTCTGTGTGTGAAGAAATGTGAAATAAAGAATGCAGGCTAATGAAGTTAAGAATAAAACACAAAACGTTATTCTCCTCCTCATTCACACAGTGATTTAAAAAGCCAGAGATTTCTGATTTAATATAAACTCTTTCAAGTATTTGTGTTACTCAATTAAAATGCATTGAGCAATAAAAAATGCATGGCATACATATGGCATATACAATAAAAGTAGCTAAATAGGTTAATTGGAAGCTAAGCTGTTACAATGACAAATGGCTCCATCTTTTGCTTTTAATTCATATATCATTACATATCAATAGGGGCTGATTTGCAAAATGCCTGACAGGCTTTGATTGACACTAACTGTCTGGCTAGCTGTCTTAATGATAGGCATTTGCAACAGTCTCAAGGGTAAAAAGATCAGTATTATGAAACTTCTGATATAGCTCACTTGCATGTTTGAGTCTATGAAGAAAAATAAGTTACAGCCATGGAATTTAATGTGGCTTACCATTGTCTTCCCAACTCACATGTCACCGGAAGGATTCACTTTTGTCAGAAATATTTAACCTCATAATAATTAAAGACATTATCTTCAAACACAGGTTCTTCAATTAATGGTTTTGATTTGTCAATGTAATTATAGCAATTGGTTTATTATGCAAATTCGGAGACTTTCTGAGTTCATCTCTTACATAAATTTTTAAGGCAGTATTATACTGACTGTGCCAAGCTGTTCTTTTCTTAAAAAAAAAAAAAAAAAAAAGAATAATTATAACAATATTATCCACAGAGTATTGTACTAAAATCATGTGTGACGGACAAGAGTGTGGGACCAAAAAACACTGACCTTGGTGCACAAAACCAGCTGAGAGGATAGGATTTCCCTACCATCATAAGCAATTTATTTACTGAAAGAACCGAGGTCCACTCCTCAGGATCCCACACTCAGGATCTTTGGGATTCCGTTCTAACACCTCAAAATTTTACAGTCAGTTGTGAGAAATACCCTGAACATAGCATGCCAGATGGAGTCAACTAAGTGCAAATGCTAGCTTCACAGAGTTCACAGTATGAGCTAAAGCCCTACCACCCTTTCCTTCACATGTCTTTTTATCTCCTTTCCCTTTTTCTGATTTTTTTTTTCTTCTTTTGGTCTCATGTATAAAAAAAACCCCTTGTTTTGCCAGACATGGCTTCACTGCATAGAAGATCCTGAAGAGATGTTCTGAAATGTTCTGAAATAATCAGTTACTACTAGTAGAGGTTTTTCCCAACCTCACACAGAGGCTAAGTATCTGTTGAGCCAATACTTCATGCTCTTCTGGCTGACAAAAGTAACTTCTTCAGGCTGCACAGTTGTTTCCAGAAGAGTATGTGTGTCTACAGTGGGATAACTAGACATCATGGATTATCTAAAGCAGCCTCTCAGCAATTTCTGTATCCAAGTATGCTAATTATTTGAGGAACCTTCATCTTTCTGAAGGGCAGGTTAGAACAGCATGAGCTCTGTCCAGACCACAGGATCCCCTTCTCATTATGGACAAAGATTGTATCAGTTCTCAAATACTTTTAGGTGTTCCCATAATTAGGGAAGGAAAACCTCAATCCAGGACAAGAGTCTTACACTTGGTCACATATGCCTAAAAGTGGAATGTGCCCTCTTTAGATTAGCCACAAGGAAAGGTTTTATCATAGGTAAACTCTAGTCCATAATTCAAAAGTGAAGCTCAGAAGCAGAAGCTGTATAACTGTATTTTCTTCTTTTTTTTTCCTTTTTTTTCCTTTTTTTATACCTGCTCTTTTTCTCTTCTTTTTTGTCTGTGTTTATCTTCTTTTGTTCTGAAGGACACAGACTGCAACAATAACATCTATCTAAACTGCTTTTACTTTTTTTTTTTCTTCTGTATTCCAAAAGGACAGCTATTACCATCTAAAAGCTGTGATATAAGAAGTCTGTTTCTAAAAGCTTTAGAGCAAATGCAGACAGTAATAGAAAAAAAATGCTGTTTAAAATTAGCCATTTTAGTTGCTCATGTCATAAAGTTTAACTGTTTTTTCTTTTCATTTCTGTATCTTTAATAAAAGTTTAAAAGGTTTTGAATAGTCTTTATTATCATGGCACTCGGCTTCTTAACTTTACTTAGTCGTTCACAGTATTATAAAGTAATAAGGGTATGAGAACAATTTTGTAAAGCCCAGCCAACTTATTCCATCTGAATTAATGCAGCACTACTATATTTTGATAGATATTCTATTAGCACCTCTCATTCTACCTGGAGTACTGCATTCAGTTCTGAAGCCCTCAACATAGGAAAGACATGGACTTGATGGAGTGGGTCCAGAAGAGGGCACAAAGATGATCAGGGGGCTGAAACACCTCTCCTACGAGGACAGGCTGAAGGAGCTGGGGTGGTTCAGCCTAGAGAAGGCTCCAGGGAGATTTTATAGCCACTTTCCAGTACCTGAAGGGGGCCTACAGGAAGGCTGGAGAGGGGCTGTTTCCAAGGGCCTGTAGTGAAAGGCTGAGTGGTAATGGGTTTAAATTAGAGAAGACTAGATTTAGACTGAATATCAGGAAGAATTTACCTTGAGGGTGGTGGATCAGTGGAATAGGCTCCCCAGGGAGGTGGTTGAGGCCTCATCCCTGGAGATATGCAGTGTGAAGTTGGCCAAGGCTCTGAGCAGCCTGGTCTAGTTGAGGGTGTCCCTGCTCCCTGCAGGGGGCTGCACTAGATGCCCTTTGGAGGTGCCTTCCAGCCCTAGACATTCTATGATTCAGTTATGATCAGAAAGATTAACCACCAGAAGAGAGGAAGGATATACTCTTGAAGACATGGGGCCCTTTTTTTTTATAAATATTATTTGTGGATCAGTTAAATGTCCATTGTTTTGAAGGGGAGGGTATGGGGTGGAGGTAGGGGTGTGTGTATGTGTGCACAGTGTATCTGGTCTCAGAAAGTTTAATTCTAATGAGAAACATTCCCCTCTGAACATGACCTCAGCTCCTAGCAAGACAACAGTGGTTCCAAGACAAGTTCTTCCCCAGCTGTCTTGAGGGCAAGATCCCAAGATAGGGACTGATGTAACCTATATTTGTGGTGGCTTTTAAAATGAGAAAGAGAAGGTTAGGTCATTTTTTCTGCAGCTGGACAAATATTATTGTACTTGGTGCAAAATGGTGTGTTACATATGGGACAAAACCTGAAAACTTCCCATATTATCCCTGAGCTGGCATATCCCAGAGAGGGCTTTGTTGTTTAAATCACTAAAGACTTGGATTTAAAATAAATATTTACCTCATACATACTGGGAGACTCCTTCAAACATTAATAAATATTTATTATTATTTCACATGAAGTTATTTTCTTGTTTGGTTTTTGATTCAGTGAAATCTAATTTTAATTTATTACATTCATTTTCTGCACAGCTGAAGTGGGAAAAGTCTCTTATTTCCCAACTCCCACTTTATGATTATAACTTCCCCTTTGACATCCTAACAGAGCAACCCAGTAAGCATATAGAAAGGAAGATATTGACAGGAATGTAATCATTGAGAGAGCAAATTGATTTTAAATAGGTATGCTCTAATTTAACACCATCAATCTTTTTGGAGTTCTATTTATGGGAATGGATTTTAGAGAGAAAGGATTCAAAGAATGAACTGAAAAAAATGCTCATTTTGCAAAGTAACTATAAGTAAACATTCATTCATCAAGGAAGTATTTATAGGAATAAAATGGCTCTTTTGAGGGCAATGAGGAGACCTGAGGAGAATACCTCAGCAAAAGTTATTAACACTCTCTGTACTCTCTTAAGTGCTACAATAACATAAAATTCCAAAGTTTGCCAAATGTTTGCATGAAAGAAGGAACACTACTCAGAGATAGGATGCCTTAATAAAATGAATGAATAAAATGAATGAATTCACCAAGTGTCATGATTTAGGGTCAGGGCAGCCAGACTGATAACAGATGCTCTCTTTTAACCCACCTCCCTCCCCAAAGGGAAAGACAAATGGAATGAGGGGGACAGACTTAGCAATTAGAAAAGGAAACTAGAACAGCTTTAATAAAAATGAAAATAATATTAATAATAATTTAATATATGCAAATATGTACAAAACGAGTACCAAACACAAGCCCCCCAGTGGTAATTACATCTCCATCACTGATGTTGTGGAACTGCTGGGAGAGGCCTAGACTGGGCCCTGCAGCAGACGGGAGCTGTGTTCAGGAGCTGGATTCTGGCCCTGGGTTCAGGAACACACAGCCTGGGGTTGAAGGCAGTATGGACAGAGGCCTTCTTGGTGCTCTGATGGGAAGAGCCCCCCAAAGAAGCAAAAATGCCAGTGAACAATGCCACAAGCTGAGTACTGCAGGAACCCTGAAATCCTGGATTCAGCCATAGCTAACCTGAGGCAGCAGCAGCAGGTAAACCCAAATCCAAAATGTAGCACCGTACAATCCAGCATGAAATTATTTCTATGCCATCCAAAAATAGTACAATTACACAGATAGAATTGAGAAGAAATATGTGAACTCCACAGACATACTTCTAGAAATGAAAAAATAGAAACTTTGCAAGCAAGCTAACCTGGAAATTCAATAAATGTTTCTTGCCAGAAAAACAACTCTTGCTTCAACCCTTCATTTGGAAAGGTAGGGAAAATTGCTTGATACAGTCCTACAGAACCAGAGAATGTAATTGCATAGTTCAAAAGAGAAAACAAACACCTAGAAACCTGGAGTTAGAAGTTTCCATTCTGAAATGACCCATTCAAATGGAATTGATGGCCAGCTTTAAAAAAATTATATAACTGAGATCACACATATACACACACACAGAAGAGATGCATATAAAATGACAATTTGTGGTTTTGATCAAAATATTTAGGAAAATAAAGCTAAGGGTGTAGAAAGGATGATGAGGGAAAAAATTAACTGAATAATCCAATTTTTAGAAAAGGTGTACATGGGTCCTAGAATATTAATGAGGCTTACAAGTATTTACCACTTCTGAGTATTAGAAAATTTTCAAATCTGTAGAATGGATTTAGGAATGCATCAATGGAAATTGGTGTGTCACCTCTACTTAAGTGAGTTCAAGAGTCTTTCTAAAGATTGCATTAAAGATAGCTAACATTTGACACTAACATTTTAAAATTTAGCCTTAAATCTATTAGAACTCAGTAAAGTTATATATTAAAGATTAATAATACATTTTGGTTTTAGCAATATTCAAATAATTTTTAACTTGGAATTACTGGAACAGCAACCTTCTATAATAGTTGTGTCTGAGTATTCAGGTATTAATGTCACAAATAGTAGAAGTGGCTTGATGAAGCAATCTTATAGGGCAGAAGTCCCAGCAGAGTGCAAAAATTACTTGCAAAGACAGGCTTCTCAGAAAAATCTATTTTCTGTAGGGTTATTGCTAAAATTGCCATACTGTCACAAGCACAGAATAGTACAAATGCTTAAATAAGAAATTATGCAGTCTTAAGCCTACAGTGTTTTCCAGGTCTGGAACGTTTCCAATTAGGAGTCAATGAATATAGGTTTCCATGGTGATTAGCTAAAATGTGGAATGAACTTCATTTCATGATAATTGCTACATATTTGCAGCTGAAATGCATCTTTCAGTTTCAGCCTAAGATTTTTCAGGCCCTAATCACAGCTCTGGATCCGAATCTACTGATGAAACCTATAATATAAAGCAGGGCTATCCAGCATTTGTTTTGGAGGCAGGAGGGTTTACAGAAGACTGAATGTGATTTTTAAAATGCATTTCACTCTTTTGGCTTTTGTTTGGTCGTTTTTATAATCTTTAAAGAAGTAGAACATATTCTGTTTAATTAAAAAAAAAAAAACTTTAATATAAAATCCCTTCTTACAACACTTGTGAAAAGCAGCCAGTACTGTGATTATCTGTCAGTAACACAGAGTTGCATGTTTCTGTTACACTTTTTTCAAAGCTTATATGTATGCTACATTAATTGAATTTCACTATAGCTCTTTCATACCCTACACTTCCACACATTTTACATCACAATACACTTGCCAGCAAATGGTAACAGCATACCCTTTTACAATTTTATGGCATTGTGAATGTCTGCTGCAATTAGACTGTAATAATAGGATGTCAAATGCTTCTTTAATAGCTATTCTGAAATCCATCTTTTCTTGGTGGAATGAATGACTATTTACAAATCCATTTATATTACAAATTCTGGTTGAAATTGAGGAGAAAGATTGACCTGCACAATTAGGCTCTCCTGCTGGTTCAAAATTAAAAGCCCTGCTTGTCTCTTGAAGGAAGTTGACATACTCCTTAGATTAGATCATATACAATTTTGGACAAAAATTCAGTTACTTTCCATTGATCTCTGAGCTGTGTAGATGATTGTATAGGAAGAAAAAAAACCTATTTCTTTCAACTACTAAAAATTCTTCTTCAATACAGCTTTTAAGGATTACTATTAGGGAATTCTTCAGTGACCCATAAATTGTCATGCTGAACCTGATTTCTGATGAAGGCAGTGGAAGAGTGACAGATCCACTCTGGGGGAGTGAAGCACACCAGATGTGGGGAAAATAAGATGGATATTAGACTTCTGAATTTTTAAAACCTGATGTATATGTAATTCACTGAAGGATTAAGTTTTGTTTAATTTGTTTTTGTGATATTCATGTGGAAACTTTTGATATTTTACACATGTATCTTGAAAAAATGGGTCACAAATACTGTGACTTTCATTGTGACTATTAATAACATGGTTTTAGTTGCTATAAACTTTTAATTGCACTGTGGAGTCCATTTCTTATTAGAATCCATTAGAGCAAAATAATCATATCCTTCCTCCCAAGTGATTTGCATACACAGGTCAGCAAATGCAGGAAACTGAAAACTCTATGATTTTTTTAAGTAGTTAGGTCAATTTTACCACAAATGATGGAAGAGGTGTCTGGATGATTAGTATTAATAAGTCACTTTTTCTTGTAAAGAGGCCTTTGAAAATAACAACATCAACTACTCATTTGTATTGCCCTTTTGCCTTCTTCTTTCCTTTAAAAACACAACAGGAATAGTTATTGCTCAAGAATGAGAGGCCTTTTGTGCAAAGATGGAAGAGCTGCTAGACCATATTGTTTAAGACAATAGTATTTTTCAAGGTTTAAAGGCACCAGAAGTGTTGTTCCAGTTAATAAGATGATGCACAATTTTTGAAGCAAGCCCCTGGTACCCATTTTGTCTATGACTAATGTGTCACAATGATCAGTAAAGGATGCACTAATGAAATAACAGCTCTCTTAATCACTTGATTAGAGTTGCAATAAGGCTCTATACCAGGAGTTGTGAGCCAGATTAACATATGGTGTGTTTTAAGAATAGAAAAAGGTAAGTGGATGTCTTTGCAACAGGAAATTATGTTCCTCCTGTGGTCATTTAAATACATTTTCTAAATATTTTAGAATTATTTTTCTTTAAAACTTACAAAGGAAATTAAGCATGTGTTTTGAGGAAAAACAGAAATGGAAATAATTTGTAAGTTGATTTGAACCTGTACAAACTTAGCACTGCAATGAAATATCAAATGCACCTAGTTCTTATTAGCTAATATGAACCATAAAGTATTTATATTAAATGGTTATTGAAGAGTATAGGGTAATCAATGAAATAACTAGAAATATTTCTCAATTAAAAATCAGTGAGAGCACTGAATTTGAGGGTGGAAATAGAAGCTGGTGAAAAGAACTAAAACATAGTTTCTATGTAAAATCCTTTCTGAAATCTTATCTAATGGCAAAGGTTTACCATTCATTCCAGCTATTCAAAACCTTTCTTATAACAGTTTTTGTAAATTGATTAAGCATTCATTTTTTATTGATTCAATAAATCCCAAAGTATGCTGCTTAACATATTTTTAAACTATATTCTTTCCCGATGCCATACAATGTTCTTTGTAATATGGGTACAAAATATAAATGCTAGTGGAAATATGATCATTAGAGCTCTGGTAATCTCATAAACATGATTCAGAGGTGGAAATACACTTTTTTTCGCACTTTGATATGAAAGAACATGTGAGATTTTCCATAATAGCAATTACTTTTATTCCAAGATTTGTTAAAAAATAATAAAAACCAAGAACAAACTGAATATTTTTCTCTCTAAAACCTCTGGTTCAGATCTCTATCTGAAATTCTGCTCCTTTTGCAGAAGGAAATGATGGACATTTTCAGAAGTGAATCCCTTAAAATCTGCACAGTGATAACATAGAAAATAAATGTGGAACTCAGCCATTAGCATTTACTGTGAAGCTATTTATATCTTGGATTGAAAACTGCTGGGAAAGCCTGGGGGAATTATCATCATGAGATAATCAAACTCTCTGTTGTGTGTCATTACTTAATAATTTTTCTTTTTTTTTTTTAATATATTTAAGGAAGTTTCCTGTAAGTTGTTTTTTTTTTTTTAATAAACTTCACAACAATCCTGAAGTATGTTTGTGGCAGAGGCAGACAGAGCATGTTGGATATGTGACTGATCAGGGCCATCCCACTGTCTGTGTTCAGAATCACTCAAGGTGGGCAGACATCACTTTCAGCTGTCTTCTAAGTATTCAGGGGTTTATTATTAGCTCAAAATAATATGAAAGTTGGAATATATAGGGGATGCCATTTATTAAATTCAGTTTCTTCTGTTAAGTGGCTGACAAGGAGCACTCAGTATGAAGCTACCTGCCATGTTTCATACTACTGATTTTAGAATTACTACTCTACATTATGCTTTGTCCTGCCCTTGGCTCAAAACAGAAAAAACCTAGTAGAGGTATTAGTCTCATTCATAGAAAATATTTTATCTTTTTCATGTTTTACCTTTTTTTGAGTGATTCTGTTCATTGTGATGTGAGAATAAGGTTCTTATAGAATTATAGTTATTAATGAAAATGGTAGATCAACTGTTATCTGTACAAGAAATAACAAAAGAATGCAGTTCTGATATAGTTGTTTAATATTTTTGGGGGGAAAAGATAACAAAAATTATCTATTTTATATCATACACAAAATGCAATCACTGTCTCAAAGTTACCAGGCTCAAATACCTTTCTAATATATTTTAGTAAATGTGACATAAGGTATTCTTATTCTTTGCTGCCTAAGTAACATATCATAAAAGTCTCTACATGGAATAGTGATGTTCATGCAGAACAAGAGGAATCAGGTGCTTGAAGTTTTAAGGAGACAGTTTTTGTGTTTCTGCCATTGTTTTTCTTTCTTCTAGCTGTCTAGAACTGAACATCTGGTTGTCACTAACACATGAGAAATTAACTTCTTTTTCCTCAAGCTGTTACCTTCTGTTACTACAAAAGCTAGAAAATCATAACAAATGCCCAGTGGGGAAAAAAAAATAACTACAGCCTAATGCAGGATGCAAAAGGGTTGACTTTAGAAATGCCATTCAGACACTCCTACTACATTTCAGGCACTGTAAACCACATTTTACTGACCCTAAAAGGGTTGTAACCTTCATTTCCTAGACAGTGTTCATTGAACCTTTGGTCTTGGGGCCTTTCAGATAGTTTTCTGTAGTGACACTGCATGGAGGATAAAGCAGTTCACCTCCAAAATAAATTGCCATTGCTCCCTGTTGCTACATTTCTTATTGATATCTTCTACTGTTTTACAAAACTGCACTTTAGTACAATCTGACTTAAATAATTTTTAAGAAATTGTGTTTATTTTCTCCTCTCATGAGGCCTTTCCTAACAATAAATGCCATGAATTGTGTGTGATGGTGCTGCTGCTTTACTTTCTCTAATTATTAGAAAGTATGCCAGTCCTAATACAGTGAAATCAATAGTTTCTAAATTCTTTGAAGTCTTTCTTTAAACCTGTGGAAGTCTAGTTGTAGAGTACAGCCTGACGAGATGCTCTACAACTCTAAACTTTAATTAGGTCAGAGAAAATCTATTCTTCTTGATCTGTAACTAACTATTAGGGAAAAGTGAAAACTGGTATGTGCCATTTAAAATTAATTGATCATCCAGCAGTTAGAAAACCACATCATCCTTTGCTAAGGGAGAAACAGTTGAGATTCACAGTTTCTGGCAAGGATACAAATGTGTTTTCTTTCACTAGTGAATGATCACAAAAAATAGCCTCCAAATGCAACATCAGCCTCCTCAAGAGAATGCAGTCATGTAAGGAGGACAGTGTTTTAGCAACAACCCAGTACATGACAATGACTCTTTGTTTAGATCTCACAGCTACTTTTCTTGCACTAGCCTTGTCCATAGGCTACTTTAGAAATTCCACACTAGAATAGGATTCTATCCCTGGAAATTGCTCAAATGAAACACACCTTAAAAGTATGAAAAGTATGATTTTTATTTTTTTTTTATGAGGATTTTTTTCTGGCATATATTGGTTTTTGTTTGTTTATTTCCTGAGGATGAGAATTTCCACTGTCCATTCTCTCTGTATTTTTCTCAAGTTCCTTGACAAATGGAGTTTCTGTTACAGGATGGTGAAACCTACTTTTTTAACCAAAACATTAAGCACTGTCCTTCTGGATATAGGTTTGGAGCAATACATTAAACAACAAAACTCTAAATCCACTTTGGCTTCTTAGGTTTGAGCTGCACAATAGTAACTTGACAGGAAACTGCTAAAAACTACTCCTTTGTCTTCAAACATGTAAACTTTTGTCTCATTTTTAGTTGCACTGTTACAGTAAAAAAACCCACATAAAATAATGATATATTATCTATACATTGTCATCTGCTAACTACCAAAGATTAATGTGGATAGAAACTAGAAGCAGAACCCTATGATTTAGTCAGTGAAAAATAATAGAATTATTTATATTCAGTTCTCAGATATCACAATGCAATTTCAACCAAGTGGTCTGTGCATATTTAAAGCAGAAACAGCTTACATATTTTTTATTTTAGGAAGAAATACAGCAGAAGTAAATTGATACATGAACTCATTCTATCATGGTACAAAGCAATGCATGTCAAGTTGAAATAATTCAGTGATTTCAGCAGTAGTCAAATTATCAAAATAATTAATACAACTTGAAAAAGAAACCTCATTAGTATCAGAGGAATCTTTAGTATACTCTGCATTGTAAGGAAAATTTCAGTTGGAGTAAACTACAGGTAAGAATTCACTTTCCAGTCTGTTCTGGTCTGTATGTCCTTGCAGCATAGTCAGACTATCAGAGTACAAGGGTAACTGTGTGAGAAATACTGGGGGAATAATTGGTGCCAGTATTTCTTTTGTGTCAAATGATTTCTAAAGCTAAAGCTGATTATAAATTCAGGGGATTTTTAATATAGATTTTGAGCTAGAACAGCAAAATAAAGATAGCAAAAAGAGATTCAACTCAATGACAGAATCAATCTCCATTGTAAAGATTCAGAAGATATTTGAAAATCTGGATGACAAAAGATCAAATTTGTGAATGCTGTTTTCCAGGGGGAAATGGCATAGAAAAGAGGCTGCCATTTTATAATTAACTTTTAAAGGAAATCTTTCCAATCAAGTGTGTTTGTGCCTGTTTTTGCAATAAAAAGGCAAATCCTTCTGCTGACAAGTCATCAAGGATAGTGACAGTAGACTTTCTGATCCTCCAAAATATGGCTAAGGTTTTAAAAACTGCAAGGAAAGGAATGTAGATTAGATATTGATCTGTGAAGTAGCTGGGGTTTATTGATAAAATTTGAACAATGAACTGGCATTTTGACTACAAAATTATTTTTATAACAGCAGTAGAAAGATACCAGTCTGCTCACATCAACTATCCTTTTTTGTTTGGTGTTGTTTGTTTTGTTGGTTTGCTTTGGGTTGGTCTTTTTTTTTATTTCCTTGGCAGAAATGGCCAGTCAATTTGGTTTTATTCTGTGATTAATTAATATGGAAGATTTGCTCCCTTTTTTGTTATGGTATTCTTGAGAATGTTCTAATTAGTGTATGAGCTTCTCAGTAGGCAAATATTAGTTAAGCAAAGAAGTTGGTTTTTTCTGTTACCAGCTTGCCTTGGCCCATTGGATTGTCAAGGGCTCTAACATTAGATTATCTTAAAAGGGGTGGGTGGATAACACACAAAAAAAATCAAATTCTGCATTTTCTTTGTGCTTTTCCAACTCAGAAAGGGTAGGGAAAATTAAGTGTGCCACCTTTATCTTGCATATACTGATATATCATGTCCTTTTGGTTTTGCATTTTGGCCTTCATCACTTTCTAAACGTACTTTCTCATACAACTAAGTTTGATCTTTTTTGTTCTGAATGTAAAAACTGATGGGCTTTCTCTCAGCAGTGATCAGATGTCAGTAGCAGTCATTTGCTCTAACAACCAGTAAGATTGCAATTGACACTGCAATTTCTCCACCTTAAGGTTGTGTGACACTATATTGTGTGACTGTCAGAAGGAACAATATTTCCATCACCAGCAGCTCCTTATGAAAAGCCTCAAAATACACTCTCTCTGTGTAACCTAAGTATGAACAGTATAAAGAGCAAAGTATATATATTTAATTTTGCCCTACTGGTTGTGAATACAAAAATAGCAGCTTGATTTGAAAGGAGAACCTTTAAAAACTATTTCAAGACTAAAGTGTTCATACAAATCACTGTGTTAATTATATATCCTAAAAATTATGCAAATAATCTTTTCAGTGGTGAATTAATCAATGTTAATCACTTGAAAAATAGCTTTTAAGTGGGGTTTTTTAATAAAAATGTGTCAAAGTATTTAAAATTCTCATGGTGAGCTTACATTTTAATAGTTCTGTTTTATTTCTTTTAATAGTGACAGACGAATACTCCCTATGCTATTCTGGTGTTGAGCAACAGACACAGTAGGTGATCACAGGTGTAAACCTCTTACACTGGGTTCCAGATTCTTGCAAAGGTTTGTAAAATCCTAATATAGATTTCACATCTTAATTTTTCATTTTAGATGCTTATGAAACAGTAGAAATCATTCTAATGGAAATATAAGAAGTATATATGGAATATAAGAAGTAATCACATCATTTCCCAGAACACATCCAGAAAGTACCAGCAGAAATTTTTAAGCATACTCTCAGCCTGGATTTTAATAGCAGGTCCAACCAAAATCTCTGACTAGGTTAGGCAGATCTGGAGTAGTGTAAAAGTTACTATGCCCACAGTAACATAAAGCTTGTGAATTGTCTATATCAACACATAAGGATCTAGCCAAGACCTAAATGAAAATTATTAGTGTAATATTACTGTGGAAATTGTTTAATCAGAAATTATCTAGAAATGTATTTGATGTGTGTGTGTTTCCTTGTTCATCATAAGGTAACATTGTCAGGTGAAGTGCAATCCGAATATCTAAGTTAGGTTTGCCTCACAAAACCTTTCACCAGGCATAAATTTGAGTAGAAGATTGCACTGTCCATGTAGCTCAAGAAACAAAAATGACCCACAAGTGATCAAAAAGGAAAACCTTTAAAACAGCAGGGATATAAAATTTGATTTTATAGCCACATTCTTATTTCAAAAAGTGTATTAATTTTAAATATTAAGTTATAGTTATTTCCAAAATCCACAAATTAATCTAAAGCACTTATCTTTATAGTGGAGATCAAATCACCTCTGATGCAGAAAATACTTGTGACCTAATCTGGATTGTTTTTTGGTGGTACAATGGCTCTACATGCTACACTGCCAAATCTGGCTGCACAGCCCCTTCAGCCCACAGGGAGCAACTGCTAACAGCTCCTTGGCAGCTGCAGACCGTGCCAGTTGTGCCAGAGCTGGACAGTTTCCTCAGGCCCTGGGAATGCAGCTGGTAGCTTCCCAAAGTCCCCAATGTCCTTGTCTTGTCTTCTGAGCTCTGAGGACAGAGTTGAGAACCTTCTAGTCTATATCTCCTGGGTAATAGCTTTATTTTCATTTAAACTGTGAATTTGTAAAAAGAAGTGGTTTAACTGTGCCTTAAGGATCATTGTAATCCTCCACATTTGGTCTATTAGTGATCTGCTCTTTCGTGGAGACAGAGAGAACAGTAAGAAAGATGTAGAAATTCTTTACATGAGGTGCTTTTCAGATAAATATTCTTAATGGTTTCCATTAGAAAGTTGACTTTGAACATATGTTGAAGCTTGGACAGGAGTCTAATGTGATTGACAGTGACAAATGGTGACATACTATTAAAGGAAAATTAGTGTATATCTACTATGATGAGGGCTGAAGACATTAATGATAAAACCTATCTCTCCTTTTAAAGGTTCCTTTATTCTTTAGACATACTTTTTTCAATGCATAATGATCAGCACTGACATATTTGAATGTATTAATTCATATTTTTCACTTTTACTCTGTAAAGAAGCTAAAATACCTAATTAAAAGGCTTTCTGTTTAGACTTTGGGCTTAAGTAGTGGTGGTGATGCTGATTACAATTATTATTATTATTAATAATAACAACAATAATAACAACAGTGAGGGGTTCTCTGCAATTTGATCTGTCTAAGACGGTGTCTAGAATGAGGGAGAAAAAACAGAGAAATTACAGCTATTGTTGAAACAAAATTTATTTTTAGTATAAATCTGGTAGCTGTCCTGTAACTCATTTCTTATAGCTGGTAATTGGTGTAATATTTTGCTTGCTTTATATTTTTTTTTCTCCTTTCTTGTATATCTCTCTCTATACTTGTGACAAATAAGATACATTATTTTTTCTTGAGCATTTTGAATCACAGTTTTGTGTATTGCTGAGTAGGTGACTGAATTTGTAGCACACAAAGGGGTAATTGCAGATGCAGACTTTTGTATTTCATGAGTCAAAGAATGATTTATCTACTGCTAGGAGCTGCTATCTATCCCATCTGTGGAAATTTATAACTCAAGCAGGTCCTAATGTCCCAGGACAAATAGGGGAATAACAGAAAAAAAAAAACCCTTCAGGAAGCACACAGTGTCTGCAGGACGCCTTGTAGAGAAGCAACTAGGTCGCACACTTGGGGATATCCAGGCCTGGCTATAAAGGCCTTCCCTGCAGGTGAGGCCTTTCACTTTCTGCACCCTTCAATGTGGTTCACAACATCCAGCAGCGGCCTTGGTCTGCATTCCAGTCCTTGGTAGTAACTCTAACCTGAGGTGTTTTCACTGCTAGAAGCAGACACTGTCTGCAAAACATGCTGCTAACTTCAGAAAGTGCAGTTAATTAGAAGAACTGAGCTGAAAAGTAAAATCACTGAACTGAATTTGGTTCTCACTCAAACCAGGACAGTGTGAGTTTTACCCTTAGCATGAGAACATTCTCTTCACATTACAAAGTTTCTTTTCATCTTTTCATCATGACCATATCTAAAAAACCCCACCAAACAAAAACCCAATTAAAAAAGATTAATTCTGTTGAAACTTTTTTAAGAGTAAGGTCTGAAGACAAACTTGAAATGTATCAGTGGAAATTTGAAGCTGGGTCTGAAATTTAAGTTAAGGAACAACTTAATTATTTTGCTATGTATGTTTCTGAGCCTCTTTCTTTCAGCATAGAAAATTGGTTTAAAATAAAATGCTGAAAGAAAAGGTCACAAGTGAAGTAATCTTGCTTTGAAAGAACATTTTTTTACCAGACAGAACACCAAACTTATTAGGACATTAGAACAGCTCTCAAACAGTGTTTCTAATAGGGATAATTCATGGTATGTCAGAGTCAGCCTCCATCTCTGCTAATTGAGTGGTTACTTTTTATTTTCTGTATACCATCAACCTTGGACACAGCTTGTCCTGAAGAAAAGGACAATTACATTTTTGTCATTGCTTTTTAAAAGGAGTTTGTTCCAGATATTCCTTCTTCACTATCATGGAAGTTGTCATATCTGTGAGACAGCTTCTGAGAAATTTTCCAGATGTGAAAGTAAAGCCTTAAGTGCACTAATAAAACAATACTCATTAAGAATAACTATGGTAAAATAGATCAAAGGAAAAAAAACCCAACCATATAATATGGAAAGACTAAAGCTCATACAAATGCAGTCCACTTTGATGTGCTGCAGTAGATGTCCTCCCTGAACCTAGCTCATAGGAATACTTGGTACAGTTAGAGCAAAGAATGCTGAAATTAAAAAAAAATATAAAAATACATTTAAAAAAGGGGCCCTGATTTACTTCCACTAACCATCTACTCAGCTTGCAAGAAGACTGAGTAGCATATCTTCTAAATCCTTGTTTTCTGGCAGGAGATTTAGAATCAGTGAGCCTTTTTGAATGTTGAAAATAGTTTATTATTCACTCACACACACAGACTGAGGTTACATCACCAGTTTTTCAGGATGATGTCTAATTGGGAATATTGTCTATGGTAAAGTGGAATACTCCAGATCATAGATATTTTCTTTTGTACCTGATGAGTTTCTATCAAGCAGCTTTGGAGTAATTTATTTTTGTGAAACCTAACCTCCCAATTGCTTCTTAATGAGCTCAGAGTGCCAAGGTGATGTTCCTCCAGAGTGCTTGTCAGCTGTCCCCAGGCAGAGGCTGATTTGCATTCAGACCTCTCTACTTGCAGACACAGGGTTGCTTCACTGTCTGTCAGTTGTTCACATTAAATGCAGATTAATCTACTATGGTGTTCAAATGTCTCCTACATAGTAAAAAAAGATATTGTTTAAAGGTACAATCTATGCAACTCTAATTGAAAATTGATGCAGATTGATTTATTAGAATGCTTAAAAACATACTAAGATTTAACCTAGGTCAGATATGTTGGCTAGGTTTTGTCTACTTTGGGTATGCTTTCATATATTCAAAATGAGTCTAAACTTTGGTCATGTTGATCATAAGCTCTTGCAAATGCTATTCATGTAATATTAATCACAAATTGAACACAATTACTTTAAAGGTGTGTAATGGTCCATAAAATGTCATAACTACATCTCTGACAGATCAGGTATTCAAGGATAGTAGAATATGAATGCTTGCTTCT
This sequence comes from Corythornis vintsioides, assembly GCA_025447755.1. Lineage (NCBI taxonomy): Eukaryota > Metazoa > Chordata > Aves > Coraciiformes > Alcedinidae > Corythornis > Corythornis vintsioides. The sequence continues at coordinate 34,771 of JAOEGS010021486.1, read as the reverse complement.
ATTTATACTAAAAACAACAGGATAGTACCACTGGGACCAAAATCAAATAAAAAAAAAGGTGTGGAAATGTCTGTTTCAGTGGAAACCAGCTGATGTCTCAAAGATATATTAGGATTTTGTCTTCATATCCACATCAAAGCTTAGTGACAGACATTACACGAATACTATTTAGTTCTTATCAGGAGTGCATTAAAAAGAGTGTGTCCAGCAGATTGAGGGAGGTTCTCCTTCCCCTCTACTCTGCCCCAGTGAGGCATCATCTGGAGTATTACATCCAGTTCTGGGCTCCCCAGTTCAAGAGGAACAGAGATCTACTCGGGAGAATCCAACAGATATCCACGAGGATGATTAAAGAGCTGGAACATCTGCCTTATGAGACCTTGGGCTTTTTAGTCTGGAGAGTAGAAGACTAAGAGGGGATCTAATCAATGTCTATAAATACATGAGTGCTGGGCATCAAGAAGAGAGGGAAAACCTCTTTTCACTTGTGTCCTGTGATAGGACAAGGGACAATGGATTCAAGCTCAAGCACAGGAAATTCCATCTCAGCATGAGAACTTCTTTATTTTAAGGGTTACAAAGCACTAGGAACAGACTTCCCAGAGAGGCTGTGGAGTCTCCTTCTCTGGAGACTTTCAAGACCTGTCTGGATGCATTTCTAAGTGATGTGCCCTAGTTTTGGTCCTTCTCTAGCAGGGGGGTTGGACTTGATGATCTTCGGGGGTCCCCTCCAACCCCTAACATTCTGCAGTTCTGTGATTCTATGATCAGTTGACTATTGCCTGTTTCTGATAACAATGTACTCCCAGGATTCATCAGATATATCCCAGTTAAGGTTAAGTTTACTTTCCTTCATCCTGATGTGCTGTTGAGCATGCACTGAAATGCAAAGCCCTGTTCTTTTGCTTAGTTTGAATTTTTAGGACTGAATTCCTTGGTAATGCACTAGCAGACAGGTTCAAATATTGTTCTCCATTTTCTTGTTGACTGACAGTTTTACTCAATTCCTCAAATGCTTCCTTGTATCAGTATGAAAGTCTCTCCTCTCATTACCTAGTGATTCAATGGTATATACTGTCCTGCCCTATTCCCTTTTTAACAATATCGAGGCAATCCAGAAATCATCTCATAAAATATCTGTATTCTCTGATTATATGAACAACACAACTTTTCATCTATAATCAGGACTTTGTTTCAGAACCTGTTAAGTAGTAAAACACTGACATTTTTCTAAAATAAGATGCTCAAGTAATTGCTTTTCTTTGATTCATCAGTTAGGATTCTCACTGAAATCCACCCGATCTGAGATCAAGGCACATGGTTACATGCAAATATCTGTAGCAGCATAAGCATGCACCTTCATTTTATAGCTCATATAGTATGAACCTTCATTTTTACTTCCTTTAACACAGAATTATATCCCTCAGGAATCTGGAGGGATACTAACCTGCTGCTACAATTCACTCCATCACCACTGAATATGAGATCTGATCCTGGCACTGCCCATTACTGAGAAGCCCCTGTGAGTGGGGTGTACCTATTGCTAACTTGAGCCAAGAGCTTTTCCACATTGTGCCTGAGACCTAATGGAAAAAAAAAATGATAAAATATGTGTGTCTAGGTTTGGATATCACTTGCCACAACCAAAGTAGTTTTATGTTTTTAAATTTTTATTGTTTCAGATATGAATGAGAGAGAAAGGGCATTTTACAAAAAGAAGTTTTCCTATCAGGTTAGAGAAGGCTCCCATCGAAATGCATTCTGGGTCAGGCTCAATACAAAGCTAAGTCAGGGAAATAATGTTTATTTTGCTGGAAGAAGAACTGCATAGATTTTGTGCTGGCTTTCTGCATAATGTGAATTTCACAGATTAGCATAGAGGAAACTCCTAAGCTTGACTCACACACTAGACTTCTTATTTTAACAAAATTTCTAATCAGCCCTAACCAAACTTTTTATAATTTCCCTTGGTTAGATTCCTAAAGAAGAAATATGATACTCTGTATAGTTTTCAGATAGTAATGTTTTTCTTATGCAAATAAATGTACAGGCACATACATAGAAACAGAACTTTATTTACCTTAGTTCTGTATATTTTTGCAAAGATCATGAGTATCTCAAGTAAATGTGACACCCAAATCCCTTGAGTTTTTTGTTTCCCCATTAAAGGGAGCAGCTGTGTAATACAGTTTCAACACAGTTGCCTAGAGCTGTACTTGTAAGATATTTGTGCACATGACAACTTTAGCCTGCTTCCCAGAATTAATGTTTTGTGTATTCAAGGGATGCAGAGACTACCACGCAGTTCTCTTTCTGGCTACTGGGTTGTGGGAAATTGATTTCCAGTTTGTTTCTCTCACTTCCTCTGATCTTATACTTTGGTTTCAGAATATCAGCCCATAAGTGAGGGTGAGCATAAATTGCAGCAAAGGAAGAAGCATCGAGGTGAGAGGGTGGGTGGTAGAAGCTGAAATGGAAATACTGAGGGTCAGACAACAACATTCAGAGTCATACAAACAGATGTGTCTGGGTAGAGTTGACAGTCTGAGGATTTTACTACTTAAGAGCAAAATGGAGATATTAATATTTTCCTCAGTTCTCCCCTCTTATATACCTGAACAGAGCCTTTATTATTATATTTAAATTTCAATAGTAATACAACTGAAAGCGATCTTGACTTCACAATATTGATTAGCTCTGTGTTTCAGGCATTCAGCTGAGATAATACCTCTCATATCTCAAGCAAACAGTGTAGCTGTGAAAATACAGATGACCAAAATATTTATCTGTTCATGTAATATGGAACTGTGCCAACAGAAGAGAAAGAAATAAGAAGGACAAGGGCTTTCCTTAGCATCACATATCCTAGCATCCTTTATTAACTAATGAGCTCTTATGGACAGCTGTGTTGTTGATGCAAACGTGATTGCACAGAACATTTCAGTATTTATGAATGACTAGTTTTTAAGCAATAAGGCTTTGTATAAACTTTTTTCATCAGCCTTACTGAAGAGAAACTTTGAAGGACAGACTAAAGGAGCAGATGGAGGCTTAGGAGGATCACCAGAAAAGCTCTGCCTATTGTGCATCGAGGAATCGAGACTTGTCAGTGCAAATTATTTGGTTATTAGAGGTGAAGAAGAAAGGGGATGAAGCATTGATTGTAGGCTTTGGGTAGAAAAGGTGAATATTTTTTTCGTCATGGCAGATTTAAGTGTGTTAAAGCACAGGGAAGAGAAAAATCCTGGTGGTGATTGAACTGTGCAGTGAACTTTCACTTCTGCACTGGATAAATAGACTCGTTTCCTTATACTTTGCCACAGAGCCAGGTACTTCTATCTCCTGGGGGGAAGATGAGAAGTGCAAATGCCAGCCCCTTTAGCATAGATGAGCTGACTATAGGTTCCCTAGTGAGAACTGTTTAAGATGGTTTCTGATTTCATGTGACGATGACATTTAATATAGAGGTATGCTGGCTCAAGGGCACTTTTTTGCTAATTTCATTTTCAGGCTCTTGCCCATGTACACAGCTCCACAGCTGTGAAACTGCAAGCAATGCAGTTAAAAGATCACTCAGGTTTTGAAATAATTCTTCTTATTTAGACTGTTAATACTTTTGTTCCTCTAAAGTGTGCTAAAAGTCCATTTGTTTCCAGTTTTATAAAATCTTGCTTAAAATCACAGATTTTTTGAGCTATTTGTTTCCATGAATCAGACCTAGAAAAAAAAATTATCTGATTAATATTTGTGTGTATTACTGTCACGCATTTAAACTATATGAACTTCTATTTACATTTTTAATAGTGTTCTGTAATACTTAGATTAACTTCAAAGATATGTGTGATAACTGCACCAAATGGGAAGAGTGTGAGAAAAGATCCAAACTGAAGTTACCATTTTCTTGGGTTTAAAGTGGTGTCTTAATGGGCTCTGAACAGCAGCTAGGAGTCAAAGCAGACAAAAATCACCTAAATTTACCCTCCCCCTTAGTCAGTGCTAAGCTTCAGAGGATCCTCCCCAAACCAAATAAGGCCAAGAAGAATGTGCTAAGCACTGAGTGAGCTAAGAATAAAGTTGAGCTGAGATGGATAAGGTTACTTTGAACTCTATATTTCATGTTTCCTGACATACCCCCCAGAGAACTGCAATTATGCTAGTAAGGCTGCAGTAGTGTTAAACAGTTCTTTCACTGTTTACTGGCTTTCCATGTGTCCCTGTTCTGTTTAGAGCTGGGTCTTTTTACTTTTTATTTGTAGTGTGCACAGTTCTTAAGATATTAGAAAAACTATGCTGAAGATTCTCAGTGAGGCGTGGCTATTTTTGTTATAAGCTGACACTTTAGACTGAGCTTTAAGTGTTGCCTCTGGAAGGCCTTAGGTTGCTCTCAAAGGGCAGGAGTCTGCAGAGGAAAGAGAAGTTTCAGAGGGGCTCAAAAGAAGAAGGAGCAGAATTAGAAAAAGCAGAGGACCTCCCTCCTTCTCATTCTGCAGCCAGCAACCCAGAAGTATTCTCTAAGCTGCCACAGTAGATGCTGACCTTTTAACAGAGTATCTCTTACCATCATCATCATGGCCGAGATTACAGCAGAAGGTACAGTAACTGTTTTCAGATATAATGAACCAAAAATGATGTGTACTTTGACAGTGTAATTGAGCTAGCGTGTCAAATATGATTTGTTGTTCTTTGCAAAGAATGTTTTCACTGCAGGATCCCTTAATGTTGCTTATTGGATTGCTTTCTACTCTCCTTGCCTCTTTTTTCTCTTTTCTCTTTCTCTTCCATAGCCTGAGTTTCTACCAGTTACTGAAACTAGATTTCTGTACACCTCTAAAAATAGCATTAGTCTCATTTGCAATACAATAGTGCTTAGGCAGCTTCATTAGAGCAAGAAAGAAGGGCCCAGCTGAATAGCAGGTGATTCCACCCTCAAACTTTTGCTCAGGTAAAGCTTTGGTAGTCCCTTATAATCAGAGATTTGCCAGAGTCTCAATTGTTTACTTGGGTAGCCCTGATTTTTCCATAAGGAGCACTGAGTATTTGTGAAGTAACATGAAGTTACAGAAGGGTGAACACTATCAATTCTGCAATCCTTATTCAGATGAACTGTTGTGCTGGAATAAGCATGCCAGAGCTAGCCTTGCAAGAGTGAAAGTCAATTGTATTAACCAATAAATACATATTCTAAAATATGAATGTTTCATGTATTTCAATATTTCCTGACCATTCATATTTAAATAATATTTTTGGTGCATAACAATATTTTATCAACCACAGTCAGGAAATATATTTAAAATGCAACACTCTAAATTTAATGCTGGATATTTCAGTTGAATTTCATGCCTACTTTTTTTTTTCCCCTTCCCCAGTGTAGATTTCTCCACAGTTTATCTTAATTTAATAGTGACACTGTAAGAAAAAATATAAGCAGTCTGCTGCAAGTAATTTTCATTTTACTTATCAAAGCTATGTGGTGCATCAGTCTATGAAAGTTGATCACCTTCCATTTTTCATTGTTAATGCTCATAAGAGGATCTGAATTAAGCACTATTAGTGATCCTGTGGTCTTCCAAAGGGCTGATGGTAGGACTATGTCAAGTTGTACCTGATGTCTGGTTATCCACAGCAAGGAGATGATATGTGTACAATTTTTTAATCAGCAGTTGGATGGATCTATAATTTGCTTCTGGCAGCAAGTACTGCTCAAACAGGTGGCTCAGCCTCACAGCCCTAACCCAAATGCTAGCACTAGCTTATTTGGATATTCTTAACCAGGTTTTTTGGAAGCAGTAGCTATTTTGTGGCTGTTATCAGGAAAATCTGTGAAATGATATTTGTCTTCCAAAATAGACACGTGAATACCATCACTGGCAGAGGAGCAGTATGGAAGTACCTTTTGCAAGGTTCTACAAGAAAATAAACAAACAAGCAAGCAAACTCCAATTAATAGGATTTTTAGTCCAAAATTAATAACAAAAATGAAAGACCTTCACTTTTCTGGAAGTGACTTTTCAGACATTTAACATATTAAAGAAAGAGAATAAAGGACCCTAAAATAAAATAAAAATAGAACAAAGAATCTAATTTATTTTTTTTTTAATAGTATCATTACAGTGTTCCTTAGCTGCAGTATTATGTGTCTTTCTTCTGAGTTTTTCCTGTGCAAAGCAATAGACTCAGGTGATAAGGAACATCAATTCCATAGTAACCTGACCTTCAGCATGACAGGTAAATAAGCTGTATAAGTAGTTAAGTTTAGTTTAGTTTTCTTATATTTGGAATGGACTTATGTTAATTGGCTGAATTTTAAATTCTGTATCTGTGAGATGGTAATTTTGCTTATGGCAGAAAAGGAAGAATTCAGCCTGGGGCTAATGTTTCATTACATTTTCTTTTCCTCTGGGCCTACTGTGGGCACTCACAAAGCAGTCTGAAAGTTCAGATCTAAACTTCAGCAACATATAATTTGGGCAAATAAAAAACGACTAAAATAACTTTTGCTCTGCACAATTCCTTTTTTATTTTATTTAGTTTCATACTACACCCCAGCTCATGAATTGCTGTGGTGGTTGGGACTTTTTTAGAGTTAAAATACTTGCTCCTCATGGTAGTATTCTTAAGTCTATCTTACACTGTCAATCACACATCAGCTAGACTGTTGGGCTCCTTGCTTTTCGGGGTATCATGCTGACACATCAGAGATAGAGACTTCAATACTGGAGTGACCAGTGTGCTTGCTGGTTTAGAGAGGTGGTCCAGCCCTGGTGGAATGACACTGTTGGTGCACATCTCAAGTTATCATTTTCTGACAGCCCGTGTCAATACCATGTCTGTTCAGAGACAGGTGCACAGGGACAGTGGGATGCTCTTTCAGGTCAACAGCACAGTAATGACAATGAGACTAAGCACTTAAAAATATTCACCAACAAATGACCCTGGCCTGTCTACCTGTTTCAGAAGCCACATGCACTGCCTGTTCATTTCCACAGTCACAAATTGGTAGTTTTGGAAGCACTGGTGAAGTTTTCTCAATGAAAGACAAAAAGAGATCTCTGAAGACAGCAATTTATAAATGTCCTTAGAAAGCTGACAAGACCTAGGTCTCCTGCTGACAAATATTTGGGAGATTCCAAAGGATTATCATCAGCATCCTCATATTACATGTAATTGCAACCAGAGAAATGTGCTATTTAAATGTGGAAGTACTAAAACCATACATTAAAAAAAACCTGCAGTACAGATACAAAGTTCTCTGTCTCTCAAACACTCTCAGGATCTATTGTTGTTTTTGTTATTATTATTAATAATATCAATATTGTTGTTGTTTCTCTTGTTAGTGTTATTATTGCATGTCATCTGTTACTGAGCACTCTGTAATGGTCAGGGACTTTATTTTGATCCACTTAAGAGCTTGCCTAGAAAGCTGTGTGTGTCTAACAATGCTATTCTCTGTGTTTATGAACACAGGGATTGGACTTGGCTCAATGGCAGGAGTAGTTAGAGCTGTCACCACTGAAATATGAATACAAAAAGCCTGGAGCCTCTGAGAAATGGCTTCCATCAATGTGCAGACTAATCTGTATGTGCACAATAGCTCCAGCAGCAGCCCTGTAGTTGGTCCTTTCTAGTCAAATCTACTGCAGGTCACAGTGCAAGGTTGATGGCTGTCCCATGGCACTTTCACCTTCAGTGCAGGGAAGAGTGAACAGAAACTCATCTCTGCCTGCTGCAATGCACCAGAGACTGTGCACTGATATCATCCAGGGAGGTGAGGAGAGGAGAAACACAAGGTTTCTATGCCAGCTGTTTGTCTGCCACAGCTTATTTCCCCAGTGGAGCAAGAGAGAAGCAGGAGTCAAACAGAAATGTGACAATGAGTCACAATTCAGTCCTTATTTTGCTGCTGAGAGCTGTGCAAGTACACATGTCCTCTGTCTCAGAGCAGGCTGCAAGGAGACAAGCTAGCCCTGAGGCCACATGCAGCTTGTCAGTGACAAAATCAAAATTAGCTTCTGGATTTCCTTCCTTTTCTCAGGCTATTTGATAACTATGAAAAGTTTTAAGATGTAAACCATTTAAAAAAAAAACCCAACAGATTGAACAAGATCTGTATGCTTGAAGATTAATGGACATGAAACTGATAATGTATGAGAAATAACACACAAGAGCCAGAGGCTAAAACTGTAAAGATTTCATGAGTGTGATGGCCAGAAGCTAATGGCAATCTCTAGTTGGCAAAAAGTTTAAAGAAGTCACAGTACAGGCAAGAGGGAGATAGCTACTTCTCATGGTAATTCATGAGTTCCTGCTAAAGGTATTAGTTGTGCTGACTGCAAAAAGGGCCTAGGTGAATAAATTAGATTAGATGCCTTATTTTGATGGCTAAAGGCATGTGAGGTGTTCCCTACCCTTCAGTTAGACTGATGCTTAAGCACTGACTTCAGAGGTTTCTATAGAATTTATTAGCAACTAGTGAATATGCAAAATGAAAATATGCCTTTTTTCTGTCTTTCATTGTTGCTGAGTAAGCATATAGTATATCTTTTGCAGTGGAATATGGAAAATACAACAATGCTGACAAAGGTTTTTCAAAGGAATCAGTTTGCTCTTCTTCAGAAGCACCAGGTAGTCAATAGTCTAAATACTCAGAGAGACAAAATTCAGAAACCTCAGGAGTGCCTGTAAAAAATCAAGCCTGGGGGGGGAATAGAAGCTCCAAAATCTCACTGAAATTCATTAAAACTTGGATTCCACTGTGCCTGTGGTCCTGGATAATTCAACTGGTTAGTTTGGCTGCAGCCTGGGTGCTTCCTCATAGACTTGAGGAAAGCAATTATGAGGCCAAATTTGTTAGCTTTAAGAATTTTGGGGTAATGATACTCACAGTTAGCACAATATCTCTACATGTATGGCTGGTACAGAGAAAATATAACATTTGGTGGTTAGAGTAAGGTAACTCCAAGTAAATAAGTTGGTTACCTTAGGTCACCACTTAGAAAGTGGGCTAGCTATGGACAGCTGGAAGCCTTAAAAGCAATAAACCAGACATTTAAATCAATGTATTGTGTTGCTAGTCCATTGTCCATTTAGCCCATTTGTTAAAAGTGTGTGTATGCTGACAACTCATGTTTTCTTGTGTGAAAACAACTGAACTGTAGGTCCAATAATTTATCCACTTCATGCTCAGAAGTATTTGGAACATATTTAAGGTGGAAAATAGTTTTAAAAGCCTAGTAGCATTTTCAAGTTATTGAGGTGATCAGTTCCCACTGATTTAAAAATGAAACCTGTGCAATTACACCAGTTCTCAAAAGTCCAAATCTACACCTTCAGGTACTTAATCCTTAAAAAAAAAATAAAGCTAGTCTAAATATTCGGAGTAATTTTACCAATCATCTACAATGTAAACACTGAGTAAGAAGTGGATTCATTCTGCTTTTACTGCCCTGGTCTGGAAACTGGTTCAGTTTAAAACATGTTTCATAATGCTGCTCTGGCTTCAGTCCAGGACACACTGAGTACAGAGAAACCAGAGTTGCCCTCTTTGAGGGAGGTCAGCTGCTTACAGAAATAGATAAGATTTCCTTTTCTTTCTGATGTTCAAATTCCCTGGTTTCTGCTCTGCTTAAGAAGATTGAACCCAGTGGACAAATGCTCATTTTACCAGCTTAAGCCATCTTTAAAGTAGTAGATGGTGGATTGCTTTAAGCAAAAATGATTGAAAAATCTTTTAAGTCACTAATTTTAATCACAATTTAAATCAGCAAACAACAACAATAAAAAGGAGTTAAAAATATCAGTTTTCATTATTTTTGCATATGTCTTCTATCATTCTTTTTCCTAGAAGAAAGGAAAAGAGACACTTATTCCTCTTGTCTGATTATTAATATGGTGATTGAATACAGCCTTTCTCACTAAATTTGTGCCTTTTACTCTTTGACAGACAGATAACCTAAGTATCTGTTTATTAAACAGTTCTATAGTTCAGGAGCCATTTATGCAGGTTCTTAGTTTTTAGATATTTGGGGGGTTTCTTTAATTATGGAGAATGGTAAATGGTGTATTTCTTTTCTCCTAGATAATTATTTCGTTTTACTTATGATTTCTTTTAAGCTTCATTAGGATAGAAATTGGAATTCAATTAAAATGGTACAAACCCAGAATTTTAAAACTGTTTATTAGTGTACTGTAAATGTGCTGGATACATTGGAAAAGTCAATTTTAAATAGAAGCTCTTTGATAAGCTAAGTGATTTATGAAACAAATATTATGCAATTTGTCATTTAGTTTATAGCCACTACATCCTACAATAATATATGAATGACAGAGCTTACTTTCTTCATGTAATGTTTATTCAAATGTTAGAAAAAAATATATATTTTTTGTTAATCCTAATTACTTCTTGACATACAGGATTCTAAATAAAAATGCTGTAGGAAATATATTATTTTTTTTTTCATTCCAAACTGTCTCATGTGCTAAAACTCATATCTGTTACAATTTCAGTCAAATCAATACAGTTGCTGAAAACCATCATCAGTGCTGGGTTTTGCCTTTAGGAATCAGAATGAAAAGCTGGGGCTTCAAGTCCTGAATAAGACTCACTTCAGTCCTGTGGCTGGTTTGGGCTTTTTTTAGAATCAGTCTCACAGCACAGTATGAACCTGTCTCTGGTCTCCAAGTTCTGCCATGCAAAGGCATTTACCATAAGAAAGGAAAATATGAAATAACCAGACACTGAAAATTTTTTCCACTGGAGAAGGCTCCTCTTCCTATCTTCAAATATAGTTTAAAAAAATCCTCTACAAATATGTAATATATAAAGACATGCAACTCCCTCTACATGCTTGTGTTCTCACAACATCAAAAGTATCTCTGTACCTTTGCTTGGAGTCAAATTGTCAAATGCACAATGAATCTAAGCTTTTGTGTCCTCTTTTGGTATGTAAATGAACTCTTTTTTTTCCTATATTCCCTTATGGAGATCTGAGTTGTGGTTCTCTATGCAAGTCAGGAAAGCTAAATCTTGCATCAAGCTTTTCTAAGAGGCTATTCACAACTAACACAATTACCATAAATATAGTTTTCTGGAAACTATTTTACAGGTTTTATAAGCATAATTTAATATATCTGCTCAAATGTTACACTCCTAATTTTGTTTTCACCTTTTCCTCCTATAGACTTAATTTTGACTTCTGGTCTATCTATGTAACTCCTATGGAAGTTAAGTGAATTGGCATCCTAAAGAGGTGATACCACAAGTATATTATACAGTTCAAGGTATATATTTGTCATAGGTCTATAATTCTAATTAAACATATACCTTGAATATATGAAACAACATAAAAAAAACCAACAATAGAAATTATACTAAATTCATGTTACAATTACAATTTGTCATATTTCTATAATTCTAATTAAACTGTAATTGTAACATGAATTTAGTATAATTTCTATTGGGGTTTTTTTTGTTGTTGTTGTTTTTGGGTTGGTTTTTTTTTTTAAGGGAAAAGAAACCCTATTCTTCCTTGAGATTTTGTTACATCACCATTCATGATAGCATTAAAAAATGTAATAATTTCACAAGAAGATATCAAAGTAAAACTCACTCCTTTAAACATTTACTGTTGGCCTGGTTTGGCTTTTTTTGTTGTTGTTTGTATGTTTGTTTTGTTAGGTTTTTTGGTTGGTTGGTTATTGTTTGCTTTTCTGTTTTGTTTTTATTTATTTTTATTTTACTATTGTACTATTATTATGTCAAAATATCCATGATAGAGGTTGAATGTAATCCCTGCCTACCCAGAACCTGACTACATGGCTGTGTCCTATCACTTGGAGAACAAATACTACATACTCTGCTTTTAATTTGCATCACACTCATAAATTCAAAGAAAATGGTATTTGGGTAGTAGAGAGTTAATTCTGAGGATACAAACTCTTTTCCTGATGAAAAAAAAAAAGGGCTCAAAGAGTTTTTTTTTTTTTCCTTTTATATTTGAAAGAGTTACCACTTTAGTAAGAGGCATGTCAACTCAGAACTAAATACAAGCACTTTTTTTTTCACAGAAAGATTGGCCCTGTTATCAGCCACCCCAGAAGAATTAATTCATGTAAGATACATTTATCCTAAATTATATCTCTTGTTCTAGACATCTTAATTCTGTATTGATGATATAAAAGCCACCTGAAATGCTCTGGAGAATGTAACTCTGCTGTTAGTAAACCAGATGAAAGGACAATTTTCCAGATCAGCAACAGATAAAATGCTTCTTTCACAACCTACTCTTTTTCTTCCTCCCCTGCAGCAGGGCCCTCACCTCCATACCTATTCCCTGCATTTATCAGAAGTGAGAAATCCATATATTTTTAAATACATCATCATTATCTTTTGTCTGCAAGTTGTTATTGAACCAGAGGTCATGTAAGATCACAAGGGATATGGCTGCTATTTTGGAAAGAAAGGAATTTAGTAATCTTGGAAATTATGAAGAAAACAGATACAAATATTTAAGAAGGATTTCAGGGAAGCCTTTTTTGCTTTGCAAGGTTAGCTACAAATATTTACAAGTCTTTGGCACACACTCAAAATTAGTGATTTAAATGTGCATATGCAGGTATTAGTGCACTGAAGTAGGAGAATTATTGTTAATTAATGAGATTAGATAACTTCAACTGTACAGGCAAAACAATGATGAAGGCTAGGTTTTGTCTTAAAAACGAATTAGTAGGAAGTTTCTTTTAAGAATATATTTGCCATTGTTTCATTTTTTGTCCAGTATATGCTAATGCATTTCATACTGTGAAGTGCTAAAGGCAGTTTCACAAAGCTATACAAAAGGCTAAGTTAGTTTTCCAACAGAGTTTCTGTGCACTCTTCAGTGTGTCATGGTAAGCATAGAAAATCAGAAATAATACCTCATCTATAGAGGCTGACAGAACTATAAAGTGGCACTGGATCTGTTTTTGGGGTTTTTTTCCCCTTTATTTTACTGTGGTAGTGACTAGAGGTCATAACTGCATTAGACTAATAATTTAATGTAGCAAGAAACAGTCTCTACACTAGAATATCTGGTGGAGGATTGGACTAGATGATCTTCTAGGTCCCTTCCAACCCCTAATATTCTGTGAATCTGTGAATATCACAATAATTTTAACTTGCAAAGGTTCTTTGATTGCCTTATTATTTTGGAGAACAAAGTCCTTTTGGTAATAATTTTAAGCATTGATATTCTAATAAAGTAAATAGGAAACAACTCTCTGAAAGTAAACATTGAATTTTTAAATTAAGCACTACACTAAATTAAAAAAAACCAAACAAGCAACCAACCAACCAATAAAAGTTATAACAAATGTAGTAAAATTTCTTATGGCCTACTTCTATTTCATACTGTGAATGTTATTAGTTATTAGTCATTCAATTACTTTAGATACATTTTGTGTCTATTCTTTTCTTCCACCATAATACTTTAATAACATTCTGAATGCATTGTACTTTTGGGGGGATGAATTGTGGTAGTGAGTGAAAGATTATCAGTTGTGTGACTGTAAGAATAAGTCAGTGGAAGCTGCAAGGCTGGAATATCAACTGTAATGTAAATGTTCATCTTGAATAAATGAGAAAGTATGTATTTTTTATTTATTACCACTTATTTAATTACAGCTGAAGCTGTACTCTTTTGATATAATAGAAAAGGAAATTAATAAAGAAAGGTTAGATGATGAATAGACCTTTGACCAGAATATAACAGCCAGCAAAATCTTGCAGAGATGTACACAGAATAACCAAGTAGCTTTTGAAAGCTTCCTTAAAAATTTAGAAAGGATTGTCAACTTCTACATCTTCACAGGACAACTCTATCTCTTTTCATTATACTGACAGAGTTATGAGTTGAGACTGCTGTATTAATATTAAAAAAGCTTCAGAGAATTGCTTGAAAGTTTCCTGAATTAAGAAATTTTCAGTAGCTTTGATATTAAAATTCCAAGATGGAAAGATTTAAAAAAACTTTCTGCACACACTGAACGTGTATAAATGGCTTGTAAAAATGGGGAATAAAAAAAAAAAAGATTAATAACTACACTCAAGAGGAAGGAGGTAATATATCTACCTCAAATATTGCACAATGTAGAAGAGCAATAATCCAGAAGTTTGAACAGGAGACCCTGGCTCAGCTCTGTCTCCTGCCAGACTTCCAGCATGGCCTCTGCTCTTCACTTAATTACTCCATCCTTTCCTTTCTTTTGAATGGGAATAGCATTAGTGAGTTTCAATATTTATTATTATAGTTATTTTACAGATGGGAACAAAGTGTTGTTGCTTTGGTTTGTTTTTTTTCTTCCATAACAACAACAAAAAAGTCAATATTTTTCTCTAATCCCCTCTGAAGGTTTCAGGAATGTGCAGAGTTGAGTTTCCAAAAACAACTAACAAGGGTGATAAATACAGTGCTCTTGCTTCAGAAGGTTTCATGCTATTTAAAGATAAATGACAACCATTTTCCTCCAATCTTCATTCTGGCATTTTAAAAGATATGATGTACCTGTCAGCTTATATCAACTCACAGGTACGTCTAAATATCCCTTTCTTATTTCTTTCTGAAATGTCAGATTTCTAAGATGAACAGGAAGGTAAAACTTCCTTTTACACTTTTATAGCATTCATTTTTTTTCCAAAGAAGGGAAGGTATTACTACCAATCAATGAAAAAAATCAGGAGTGTAACCAAACAGATAATGTATTTTTCAGGGTGCTTATAGTTTAGGATTGAGTGTTTCATTTCATCTGCATTCTGAGAAGCTGGAAAAGAAACATAAGATTTTTGAACAAATCTCAACAATTCTAAAAAAAAAAAAAAAAATAAAAAATTATCATATACTGAAGAGCTATATCAAATGGAAAATAAATTAAATGTCCAGCTTCTAGATCATGAAAAAGTGATGTTTACTGCTTTTTGGAAACAGTGCAGCAAAATATCCATTTCTCATGCTTGGTCACTAGTATAAACTGCAGTAAATGACACTTTTCTTGTTCTTATCAATTGTACTTCCTTCAATTTGTATTATATATAAGTAATTTATTCTGTTTTGATTCCTGTTAACCCCCAAGTTCTGCTATGTTCTCAAGAAATTGATACACAAAATAATACAGCTGTAAGTAAAATGATCTATAAATTTTCCCACTAAAACCTGCTATCTTTTAAACCTAGTCCTTAGGGCTTGCTTTTCTTTCTAAAGTAAATTCAGGTATGAATTATTGCAGAGAAGTTCACAATACAATCAGTTATACAAGACTATTTCAGTATATATTTT
>JAOEGS010021485.1:7205-21722 GCA_025447755.1 Corythornis vintsioides | reverse complement strand
AGGAAAAGAGAGACACTGATGAAGGTGAGGGATAAAAGGGTAGGTGTGAGAAGTTAGGAGGGGAGGACGTGAGTAAAGGCTGGGAAAGTTACAAGCTTGAAACAGGAAATAATAGTCTTTCCTGGAATTTTGTGCAAGCTGGGTTTTGTGGAAAAAAAAAAATCAGATAAAATCAGCTTTCCTTTCACTAAAACACCTCTAAAGAATGCAAGACAGTCCCATCAGTGGCAGTGGATGCAGAAAACATAAGAGGGTGTCGAGTCAGTGTCATCTAGGCTCAGAAAATGATGATGAATGGATTTCCTAAGAGCTCAGTAAGATTGTATGGGGAGGTAAATTTTAGCAGTAAAGCTGTCTGCTTGGGGAGTAAAGATTCTGAGTGAGTATTCATGGTCTTAAATAAAACAAAACTGGATTGGTATGCAAAAGTGTTTGGTGAATGGTGCCTAAATTGACTTTTGCTGGTAATTCTTACTGCCTGTTCTAACACAATTTTGGACTTGCAGGCACGAGCCAAACAGCTTTATAATGCAGGGTACAAAACTTTAGCACACCTGGCTAATGCAAATCCAGAAACTCTGGTCAAGGCAATTGAGCACCTGTCACGACGTCAGGCCAAACAAATTGTTTCATCTGCAAAGGTAAGTCAAACAGAAGTTTATTAAACAAAACAAACAAAAACAACAAATATCACACACACAAAAAAAAAAAGCTTCAGAACTTCAATATGACAAAAGTCAATGTTTAAATGACAAGATTCCATTTACTAGTAAAGGGATTTGTGATTATTTCTATACAGATCTGTACTGAATATATTGAAATATTTTGAATATATAGAAGTATTTTCTGGATGTTATAATTTACCTAAGATGGTTAAGAGTAATGAACTGAGCCATTGCTGACCTTCATGCTCCTGAATGACAGGCAAAGTGTTCTTAAAACAATTTATTAAATACAGGAGAGTGGGAAGCTCTGCTCTTTTTCAGAGGGGAAGCAAAGGGCAAAAACATTTGACAGCTTGTGTGATGAAATGTGAAAATTAATCAGATTCTGTCCTGAATTGTCATCCCTGGAAATGCTCTATTTCACCAATACCTCAGGGCTTACCTCACAAATCTGTTGGTAGTTGTGATTAAAAACAGAATTATCAACACAGTTTCCAGCACAAAGCCAAAATATAGCCTTGTATCAACTACTCTAAAGAAAACTGACTCTACCCCAGCCAAAACCAGCCCACCCTGTTATTTGTTCCTTTCTAATGTTTCCATCATGAAAAGGTCTTTCCCTTTTATCTGCTTCTAAGGCATACAGAAACAATCCAAGGGAAAGGATCTGTAACCAACAATGATCTGTGCCTAAGCAGGATAGTGTTTTTATTTATCAATACAGAAAATGTTTTATTTATCAAGTGGCAGTATTTTCTGTCTCCATTGATCATCTGCTGTTGCAAAGGCAACTTGGCACAGCTTAGAAATATTTATTCCAACATGGAAAAGATGTTTAAGAGTGTTATTGTTAACAGTTCTAGACAAAATTGTTCTGTTAAATTTTGTACATAAGGTGATGGCACAACTGAGAAAAGCAGCTGTGTACTGCAGTGATTTAAGTACTTTTTATGTGGGTATGCACTATATATAGTAAAAAAAAATGTTGGTAGCAGTACTTGTGAAAATTTTAGTCCTTCGAGGCATAGGTTACTGCCATCCTCTGAACAGCAAGACAAGTGGAATTTTTTACAGACCAGGTGCAATTTTGGAAAGAAGCATTGGTGTTTTTACTTAACTAATGCTTGTGTTTGCTTTCTAATGTTTTTATCACTGTTATTATTATAGATGCTGCTGAGTGAAAAAGCTGAAGCTTTACAAGAAGAAGTTGAAGAACTTTTAAAAGTGCCCTCAGATATCCCAGAGACCTTCTGACCAGCTATCGTGAAGAAAAATCATGAATTGAAAAACTAGTATATTTAAATATTTTAACTTTTTTGTATAAAGCTGATGTAATAATTATTTAATGTGTTTTGTATACCTTGACTTTGTGAGAGTGGTGAGTTTGGGAGGCTTCTTAGAAAGCTGACTTTTTGTAGGTTTTGATGATGAGGTTCTTGTCCATAGGCTAGATTGGTCTTAAATGTGATGAGGCTTGTTAGTTGTTGGACTGAAAGGGGTTGTGGTGAAAGAACAATGAAAAGGCTGTAATTTCACTACTTATTTTGTTGTGGAATTGGAGAAATCAGAATCATAGAATTATTGGAGTTCAAAGGGACCTTAAAGATCATCTTGTTCCAACCCCCCTGTCACATGCAGGGACACCTCACTCTAGGCTTCTTGGAGCCTGATCCAGCTTGAAACTTAAGTAGCAATTAATTAAATTGTTCATAAACCTTAATTTAGCAGAACCATGCTTCTAAAACCTGAACTGTGATCCTTCATAGTGGCTTACAAAGTTTAGGTAAGTTAAATATTTAAATGTATTCAACAATAAACTAGGTCAAGAGTGTTGAAATGGCACTTTTTAGAGGCAGATGCATATTCAGTGCTTGCAGGGGAAGCCTGTTGCTGATACTCAAGTGCCTAAGACACAAATGGGTTGGGAAATACCAGAAGGTGTTGTCTCTAAGTTATTTGCCTCCAGGTGCAGAAGCAATATTTGCCATGACTTGAGGCTATTGAAGTCTGTCTCTTACTGCCTCAGTCTTTTAATTGAGTTCTATTTTTAATCAAACTATAGGTCATGTGAAATTCTGTTTGTATATTTGTTTTGTCTTCAAAAGACAGATGATGCTTGCTCCAGCATAAACACTGAGTAATGTATCTAAGCAGCTCACATAATGTGTGTGTAGAATTGTAGTGACACCTGTTGGCCCCAACCAGGTGCTCTGAAGGTTTATTGGTGCTTGATGGTGTTTTTCCAAAGTTTGAAACAGTCTTGCATGGATTTGTAGGGAGAAAAAAAAAAAAAGAGTAAGTTGCTGTAAAATTATTTACTTGGTACTGAGTTAATTGCAATAATGGATGTTGCAGAAAAAAATCCACTAATTGCTACACAGTAACTACTGAAGTAGATAATTTGAGTCGGAAGGGACCTTAATCATCTTGTTCCAACCCTCCCTAACCTCTTAACTATTGAAGTAGTTAATGAGTCATTAACCTCTGTTGCACTTTCTGTGATATTCACATGCTAATTTAAAAACTAGCTTTATTTTTTAATTGTGGAGGGGGTACAGCAGGGAAAAAAATACTTTTGGCAGCTGCTTGGTGTTGGGTCACTAACTGCTCATCCTTACCACAACAACCAGTGTGGCTGCAAGGTCAGGTTTTGATAAGATGCATGTTGAGGAATGAAGTCAAATATTCCCTAGAAGTGTTGGAGCCCCTTTGAAACAGGGCAGCAAAAGCCCATTTGAAACAAGCAGGTGGTTTCACTTCTGTGTCAAGCTGGACTGGGAAGAAAATTAGGTCTGTGTTTGTTGTCTCTGCCACTCTGTACGGGCTGTGCTTTGCCAGATGTGTGATTGTGATTCCCCAAGGCTTTCTCTGTGACCTTTGATAACATCACAAGTTAAATGAATGAAACCACAGCAATTTGCACTGAAACTCTGCTCCATATAGCTTTTTTTTTTTAATTGGTTTGGGTTTTTATTCCTGATATTCAACTTGCCAAGCAAGGTACTACACATCTTTAATATTGGGCTGTTTGGGTTTGGTTTTTTTTTTTATTTCTCTACTATGTATTAGTGATTGATTAAATGCTTTTCACAAAAAGTTTTGTTACCTGCGCTTTTCCCCTGGGTGGAGATGAGAGAGGGGGAGAAAAAAAGAATCCAACAGGTGCTGGTCAAGTTATTGAGCTTTTGGATGATGCTGAGATGCTTCTGTGTCAAGTCCAGTGCTGGGCTTATAGAATGCAACATAACATGCAGGTGTCAACTGGTGTACACTGGTTTGAGTGTCTGTTATGGGTGGTTCTGCTGTGGGAAAGCTTGTGCTAAGGGTGGTTTTGGGGTGATTTTCAAGGCAAAGATTTCTTGTTTGCTTCAATAGTAAGTTTATATCCTAAAGCCTGTGTCAAAGGATAAGAAGAAACAATGATTAGCTTATCTATGTGAAATAATGATAAACACTTCAAAGACAAGGTGGAGCATAAAAATATGCCCTAGAGTATGTTTCTTCCAATTTTTTCATAACAGATCAGAGCTGTGGTGTGTACAAGTCTCTTCAAGTTGCTGTTCTGGCCAAAAATCTGAGCTTTGGCTTATTTCTTGATCTTAATACCTATGTACTCCACTGTCAAACTTGCAACACAGACTAGTTCTTTCATGTGACTGCTTTCCCTCGAGTCCATAATTCTATATTTTCAGGAATCCCCTGAACAGTCTCTGTGGAAAGACCAGTAAGAGTGTTGGGCTTAGGTGAACGTTTAGCTGTTCATTTTCATTGTGTGAAAGGGACCTATTGTATTCTTGGGTTCTGGAAAGCTGCTTCCATGTGAGCTAGTCCTGCCTGGGTAGCTCTCGCTTTGTCCTCTTGTAAAGCTTCATTTAATCTCTTTCAGTATGTTGGTCCAGCACTGAGTATCTGTGGTAAAGAGAGCCAAATATTTTCACTTAAAGCTCTGTTTTGATGCAAAGGGAGGCAGAGTGGTTTTGTGATGCTCTGGTGTGTACCAGAGCTCAGCAGCTCCTGTTGTAGCAGAGTTGGTCAGCTGCAGACTCGGTAGAAACAGTCTTTTAGCAATGTGTATAAAGCCGTGTTTACCTGGGAGACAACTACTATAAATTAATCCCTAAGTGCCACTTCTATCTCTGAATATGGACTAGATGAGCTTCTAGGTCCCTTCCAACCCCTAACATTCTTTGATTCTGTGAATAAGCAAAGCATGTGCTACTTCTGAGTCTTCCAACCAGCTGGGTTCAGGCCTGCAATGAGCTGGGAGATGTGCTGGGTCACAAGAGGACTGGTCTGGACAAGGACAAGGTCTGGCTGGGGGTCCGGGGGCAGGAAGTGTGGATAGTTTACAAAAACACCTTAAGCTGTTAAAGCTGTGGCTTTGATTTCCAGACTTTATTGGCATTGTCTTAATTTCATCTTCTTGAAGCTTCTTATAAAGAAAGATAGATGAAGTGCTACTCTGACCAGGCTCAAATCTGTTCATCTGCCTAAACACTGCTATGACACAAGAATTGTTTGCCTTTTATGGGGTAATTCTTCCCTTCTTTAAAGTCCCTTTAAAATGCACAGGTAAAGCACTGAGATACAAATGTATATGTCTGATAAAAATATAACTGATAGATAGGGTCTTGTTTCTTGCCCAGGAGCAGTAGTGGGATTGCTGTTAGCCATAGCATGGTGTTGCTGCTGTTTGGACAGTAGAAATTCCTGTAAAGTTTGTGGAGGATTTTTTTTAAGCTCTTTCTAGTTGTAAAAATCTAATGGGCACCTTATGTCTGCTAACAGCATTGCTGGTGTGGAAGAAGCAGAACTGCCTGATAGACTAAAGTGTTCTTAACACTCCCCTTGTAGCTCACAGGGCCTCATTCAAATTCTATCCTAACTTCCATGAGTCCAAATACCCCTCTATTGATCTCCCCTACTCTGCAGTATTTAAAAATCTGTATAATGCAAAAAATACTGAAAACATACAAAAAAAAAAAACAAAAACAAACAAACAAAAAAAAAACCAACAAAAAAACCAACAGGTAAAAGCTGTCACTTCCCATTTAACAGGGAATTTAATTCCAGGTAGTAATGCTCAAAGACATTATTTTCCAGCTACAAGATTTTGTAGGCTGCTCAAAGCATAACACTTGCTAGACCTTTGGTCCCCACCTCTGCACACAGCATTTGAAATAATCCAAAGCAGAGCATTTGAAATTCAATCCTCATGCCTCTGCTGTGAGAAATACAGTGAGTGCAAGTGACTCAAAGCACCAAAGAAGCACACTGAAGATATTAAGGGGAATCTAGTGAATTCTGTGTGTGTGTTTGTGTGTTTGTTGGGGGGCTGGGGGGAGGGGATGGAATTAATATGCAGACTGCAGTTTACCTGATGGCTGTTAATATTTGTACCTGTAGTAATTACCTTAACCCATTTCCTGCTGAGCTGCATTTTTAAATCCTTGGTTCACTGGTGGAGCTGGCTAACTGCTGTGGTGCTCTGGTCATCTGCTGAGAGAAGAATAATTTATCTGACAGGTAGTCACCCCAGACCTTCCTGTGATGGGTGTAGGTGTATGGTGGTATACCCCCAGAATGGGAAGTGTTACACTGACTAAGGCATTGAGACAGTTGGGAGTGTTACTGCCGTTTCCTCTCTGGCAGAGCTGGGGATGTGTTTATCAAAAACAGTTTAATTTGGTCTCGTTCTTCTCATTCCAAGGGGTGAGTTACTTCATAGAACAAAAAGGCAGGGCAAGCAGGAACAGGAAGGGCCAGGCAGGCGAGCACTTGAGCCACACTGACTAATGCCCCAGCCTCAGTGAGCGTGGGAAATACTGCACTCAACTAAAGCAACAGGGATTGGACAATTTGCAGGGTGTCCCAATGGATAACCCTTTTAAAAAAACTTGGTGAGCAATATAGATCTTTTAAGAGGAACTGATGCAGATGGGCAATGTGACATTAAGTATAGTTGTTTAAAACCAAACTAAACAAACAAAAAACAACCCAAATTGTTTTAAAAAAATCCAACCAAACAAAACAACCTTGTGCAAATATTTCAGTAGTGTGAATATTAAGCAGTACACACCCCATGGTTGTTTCCTGACTGGGCTCACTGGTGAGGCTCTTGCCAAAGGAGGAAGAGTTACAGCACAGGCTGGACTCTGCAGGGAGCACCCAGAGCAGCATTCTTCAATCTTTCTTGCAACAGCAATTCCAAGTTGAGGTGTCTGGAATTATGAAATATCCTTGTTGCAGCCCAGGGATGGTGGGTTTCAGCCTGAAGCAGCAGGTTTGCCCATGAGCACTTACCACAGGCTTTCTGGGACTCTGTTTCCCCCTGTGTCTGGGATGTCAGGCTCATCTCCCCCCTTGAGTAACAGCATTCAGCATGTTCAGGGAAAGGGTTTAGACTGGACAGTGGAAAAAAATATTCTCTATCAGGTATTGGAACAGGCTGCCCAGGGAGAGGGTTGAGTCACTGTCCCTGGAGATGTTTAAATGCTGTCTAGATGTGGTGCTGGGGGATATGGTTGATGGCTTTCCAGAGTAGGGTTAATGGTGGATTTGACACTCTTAAAAGATATTTTCCAACCTAAATGATCCTATGTTGTGATTTTCCAGCCTGCTGGCTTTGCACACAGCTGCCTAGGGAAGGTGGCGAGCTGTAGAAGTTGGCTGCCAGTGTCAGGCACTGAGTAGGCAAAGAACCAGCTTGAAACACGGGTTCATTTTGAAACGACTGATGCTGTTGCGAGAATAACCCCGGGGTTTCGGGTGTCTTTGCACTGGTTTGAGGTTCCGCCGTGAGATGTCACCGAGGGGTGAGGCTCCAAGAGCAGTGCCGCGCTTCAAGGACCGTACTGCAGTGCCAAGCCCGTTTCAGAGGGCAAGGAAGATCTTGGTCGTGTCTGCTCACGCCACCCCTCGGCCCTCCCGACTCAAAGCAGAGGGTTGAACCCCCGCCGGGGTCGGGCCCGCCCTCCACGGGGGTGGTGCCGGCGGTGGAGCGGCGGGTCGGGAGCGGAGGATGCTGTCGCTGCTGCTGCTGCCCCTGCTGCTGCCGGTGCCGCTGCCGGCGGAGGGGCGGCGGGCGGTGGTGCTGCGGTTGGGGCTGCAGGGCAGTCCCCGCGGAGAGGTGAACCCGGCTTTCCTCTCCCTTACCCTGGACGCCAGCCTGGCCCGGGATCCGCGCTATGTCGCTTTGCTCAGGTGGGCGGCTTCCCTCCCCCTTTTGGCTACGGGGAAGAGGGCTCCCCAGGGATGGGGGAAGGCAGTAGAGGGGTCCCCTGGAGCCGGGGTTGAGGGGGGAGACGTCCCCGCCTGTCAGAGAGCGAGAGGTGCCCGAGAATCCCAGCGTGGATCTACAGAGGCGCTGCGGTGGGACAGGGCAGCGAGCAAGCTGCGGGTAACGAGGAGAGCTCATCCCGGGGCCATGGGAGGCTGCTCCAGGCTTAACTAGTTTTATCCTCCCGTGGCAGGAAAGGGATGGGGGGGCTGGTGCTGGAGGTTGCTAGCCCTTCTCCTCCAAGACATAAAAAATCAACGGAATCCTTAGGCAGCTTTTCAGACGTTTGCCAGGGCGCTTTCAACATTAAGACAAATAAATGCTGAAGGTCTGTGGCTATCAAAGCTGAACTGAGAGATCCTAAAAATGAGGCCTTTTTTTGCCACCTTGCGTGATACTGAAAATCTGCACTGCCAAATAATAGCATTCCCTGCCTGGTTTTCTCGGCTCTGATCTTTTTTGCTTTCTCTGCTTTGTGTTTTTTTGTTTTTTTTGTTTTTTGTTTGTTGTTGTTGTTGTTGTTGTTGTTTGTTTTTTGTTTTTGTTTTTTCTTTCCCTCCACTGTGTTACTTTTGATTCTCCCTTTTCTGGGAGCTATCTTAATTCTTTCATCTGTCTGATCCCCTTTTTCATCCCTGAAGTATTTCTTCAGTCCTGATTTCCTTCCTCCCACTGCTATCATCTTTTCCTCCTTTCCAAGGTAACACCAGGTTTTCTTGAAACTGCTCAGATCTTCAACCTCCAGCCCTAGCCACACACCTTGCTGTACAGTCTGGGGCCATCACCAGGAGGGGAAGTACTTGGTGGCCTCTTAATCTGTTCTGTGTCACCACCGAGCAGATAGTGCTTGTGGGTCTGGCATCCTCTGGTGCCTGTTGCAGAGCTTATGTCACTTGCTTCATTGAAGTTCACTTGTCCTAGGGGCAACTCTTTATCTGAGTACAAAAAGCAATTGCTTGGGCTGTCACTCATGGAAACTAGGACTGATAGTGTAAAGTCAGGTTTGTGTCCACCCTATCATGGGACTGGGATGTTAGCTTTTGATAAATGAAACCAAAAAGAAATAGAGGGTAGAAGGATTCTTCTTAAGACATAAAAATACCTGCTTTTGAAGTATTGCCTTACTTTGTCCCCAGTATTGGGCTCCCTGTCTGGTCTCCCTGGGGTCTGTCATCCCCCCCTCCTCCCCTTGCTGCCTTGTTGATGGTCTCCTGACCCTGTCACCTGGCAGCATCTCTAGTGCAGGGGTCACCTCTTGCAGCACACCCCTCTAACCTATAGACTCTATACCAAAGCTGTAGTTTGCACAAATAGTGTTTCTTCTGTCTCTTTATGTTTATTCCTCAGCAATCCCAAACTGCGTGCCCTTGCCACAGCCCTGTCCCCAGGCTTCCTGAGATTCGGTGGCACTGAGACGGATTTTCTCATCTTTGATCCCACCAAAGATTCAACTTGGGAAGAAAAACTTCTCTGGGAACTTCAGGTCCAGCAAGGTAAAAGGGGCATCAATGGGCTAGATTTGAAATCACCCTGGGCTTAGGAGGTGGTTTTGATGCAAGCTGTAGATGCCACAAGGGCATGAAGTCAGCACTGGGGGTTCTTCCATAGCGTTAGCATTGCGCTCCTCCATGGAGGGGAGATCTGTGGATCAGCATGGTCTGTGGTAGGAGCTGTGCCAGCTGTGGGAAAGTGAGGAAGAGCACTGGGGACCTTATGTCCACTCTGGTATCTGCTGGGACTCTCCCTTTACTGCCCTATGCTGCCTGCAGGATACTTGGAAGCTGCCCCACTGTCTGGGAGGCAGTGCAGGTCAGCTCAAAAGCTGTGGTTTCATTATGAAAATTAAGTAATGGATGGAAGAAACAATCTGATGAAACAGAGCTTTGGTTTTCTGTCTTGGCCAAAGCCAGAGCTAGGCTGGGGGTGCAGCCTTGCCCTCCTGTTGCTTCAGCAGAGCAAGTGCAAACTCCCTGGACCACTGCCAAGTGCTCAAACCTGAACCTGGTCTGTGAGGTTTCCCGCTGCATGAAAGTCCATTTCCTCTTTCAACTTAGGAAAAACAATTAAGCCCTTCTAGAGACCTTTCAGGTGGAAAAAAAGCTCAGCCTGTCCCCATGGTACATAGCACAGCAGCATGATTGTACCTCACCATACAACTGGTGACGGTTGGGTTTGAAATCCAATGGTACTTCCCTCCCTCTCACACCCCAGTGCCACTTTCCTGAGTGGCCACTTCTCTAGTCAACTGTGACTCTCTGGTTGTAGCTTGTTCCTGGTGTGCATGCGGAGAAAAACCACAAGCTTTGAAGAACAAGTGTCTTATGACTCCTGTTGACGTTGTCACTGGAGCCACATGGAGCGATCAGCACTTTCCCTGCCTGAGCCGGGCAGCACAGGAAGCATTGCCCCATATCTGCTCACAACAAGGCTGGCCAAGAGCCCTGACCCCAGCTCTGCATGCTGGGGTGGCTTATCTGCTCCTAGGACACCACAGCCTGCCCCAGAGCAGCTCACTGGAATGAGGGTTTCCGGCTGATGCTCCAGCCAAAATCCTTTGTTGGGGTGTGACTGCCATGTTATCAGCCTCCAGAAGCACAGCTCAATTGTTCCCACCCCTCTCCCATCTGGAGAAGGAATAGTGTGACCAGCAGGACCAGGAAAGTGACTGTGCCTCTGTACTGGGCACTGGTGTGGCCACAGCTTGAGCACTGGGGTCAGTTTTGGGCACTGCAAGATAAAAAGACATTGAGGTGCTGGAGCTAATCCAGAGAAGGGCAATGGAGCTAGTGAGGGGTCTGGAGAAAATGTCTTATGAGAAGCAGCTGAGGGAGCTGGGGCTGTTTAGTCTGGAGAGGACACTGAGGGGAGACCTGAAGGGTGGCTGTAGTGAGGTGGTTGTTGGTCTCTTCTCCCAGGTAATTGGTGATAGGACAAGAGGAAATGGGCTGAAGTTGCCCATTTTGAAGGGGAAGTTTAGGATGGACATGAGTAAAAATTTCTTTGAGAGAGTGATAAGACCTTGGAAGAGGCTACTCAGGGAGAGGGTAGAGTCTGTCCCTGAAGGAGTTCAGAAAACATCCAGTGATGGTACTTCAAGACATGGTTTAGTGGTCCTGATTATATTTGGTAGACTAATGGATTTTATGATCTTATAGGTTGCTTACAACCTTAATGATTCTGTGATTCAAACAGTTGTGCTTCCTCCTGAGGGATTCAGCCCTTTGTACGCCAGTCCCCAGACAATTACTTAATTGCTGCCATCCTTCTCCTACCTTACAGAGGCTTGTGGCTCAAGGTCTGCATTTGCTGTTGTTGAGAAGCTATTGCTGGCCCAGTGGCCCAGCCAGGAGAAGCTGATCCTTGCAGAACATGACCGGAAAAATCACAAAAACACCACCATTACAAGTAAGGTCTTCAATGGACTTTTTCTACTAGAATTTATAACCAGAGGACTGAAAACCTCTGCCCTGTGCTAGAAGGTTCATAGGTTAGGAGCTGAAACCACTGCAAAGGAATTTTATTTTTTTTTAAGTGAGTGAAAAGTTTCCAAGATAGCTTTTTCTACTTTCTGCCACATTGTATATAATGATATTCAGGTGCTGCAGGAGTTGGGAGGTTCTTGTCACCTTTCAGGGTGGTGTCTAGGCCATCTGGGCTCTTCTGTCTGACTGGAGAGCTTGGCCCATCTGCAGCATTAAATAGAGGCAGCGAAGAGGGTGGATTTGCCAGAGCTCAACCAGCACAGCGTAGCCTTGAGATAACCCCCTCCTTGTTCTCCTCCATGCAGGAAATACTCTGGATATTCTCTACAGCTTTGCAAACTGCTCAGGGTTTCATCTGATCTTCGGGCTCAACGCCTTGCTGCGGAAAGGGGACTCACGGTGGGACAGCTCAAACGCCCAGGCGCTGCTGGGCTACTGCGCCTCACAGGGGTACAACATCTCCTGGGAGCTTGGGAATGGTAAGCATGAAGTCTGCCCGTGGTCATCTTCAAAGGTACCACCACAGAGTATGGGCTGCTGATTTTGGATGTTTTGGGTGATAGCCCATGAAGGCAAGGTTGTGTTTTCTTGGGAAACACAAAGGTTTTAACTTGCAAGGAGGGATTTCACAGAATATCCAATGAATGAGCAAACTGAGATGAGTTTGCTGCTGCTACCAAGGCTCTAAGATGAGGTGAATGATGTCACCTATGGGGAGTGGTTGGGACAGAGTGTCGGAGAGCGGCACTGTGAGTTGCCCGAGCTTTTGGTTTCATGCTGGTTACCTTCTCATTCCTCACTCGTCCCATGTAAAGCCGCAGGGGGGTGGCATTCCCCATGAGGAACAAGCTGCCCTAATTTGTGCTCCAAAACTGGAGTGGGGTGCTGATGTGGGCATGTTTTCCCCAGAGCCCAATAGCTTCAGGAAGAAATCCGGCATCTACGTTGATGGCTTCCAATTGGGGCAAGACTTTATTCACTTACGCCAACTTCTGAGCAACTACACCCTCTACCAGCACGCAAAGCTCTATGGTCCTGACATTGGGCAGCCCCGGAAGCACACACAGAAGCTGCTAAGGAGGTAGGGAGTAGGTTAGGGTAAGCTCCCAGCAGCAACTCCTGGGGTGGGTGGGTGTCAACAGCAGTGCCTCATCTGCACCAGCATCTCTACTATGTCCTTTCAGGTGGTTGTAGAGAGTGAGCAGGTCTCCTCTCAGCCTCTTCTTCCTCAAACTAAACAGTCCCAGCTCCCACAGTTGATTTTCATCAGATTTATTCTTCAGGCTCTTCCCCAGCTCCATTGCCTCCTCTGCACTCACTCCAGTACCTAAATATCTCTTGTTGAGGTACCTAAAACTGGACACAGTACTTGAGGTATGGCCTCACCAGTGCTGAGTACAGGGGGACAGTCACCTCCTTACTTCTGCTGCTCAAACTATTTCTGCTCTTCACTGCATCCCTTCTACCTTGCAGCTTCCTGAAATCGGGAGGGAAGGTGATTGACTCTGTCACGTGGCACCAGTAAGTACCCCTCGGGTGCTATCGCCCCTCTCCATGTTCACCATTCTTTAGGTGAAGCTGCCGCTTCTCACATCTGGCCAGAAGGGGTTCAAATGCCTCTTTCAAGCAGTTCTCTGAAAACTCAGAATAAGAGGTGAATCAAGGGAGTTGTGTTACCAGGTGTGCAGAAGGTCTCCCAAGAGCTTGGTGCAGAGACCCCAAAATAGCAGCTGGGGGCGCGGTTGGTGATGGAAGCAGGTCATGTACCCAAGCCATGTGACATCCACAAGGCGATGGCTTTATCTACGCCAAGAAAAACAGAAGTGGGATGCAGGGAAAAAGATGATGTGGCAGCTTTATTTCTCAGAAGTCAGATAGACCTTGGCTCTCCCCAAGACAAGGAGAGTTTCTGCAGTGCTTGAGCCTCTTTGTACATGCTGCATTTCCATGCATACCAAAGTAGCAGTTCTAGTTCTCTCAAAGCTCTGAGTTGCCAACCCTTGCAAATAAAATGCAATTCTTCCCCCGTGGGAAGCATGGGGTGTGGTAAAAAGGGGGAAAGTAGTGAAAATTAAAGTAGCTCAGACTTACTCAGCAGAGATGCTTCTGCTCAACTTCTGCAGGAGGAGAAGGGTTTTAACATCGGGTTTTAAACAACCTATTGGTGGCTAGACTTGGAGATGGAGTTGGTACTCCAGGCATTGGTGTTGTCCTTGATATTAGGCTGAATCTGCTTGAGCAAAAGCTTCACTCTCTTACAGCAAATTCAGGGAGTCGCCAATAACCTTGCTGGCAAAGGCACACAATTCCTGATAAAAAAAAAATGCACTAGAAGCTGATGCATTACATGCTGCCTTTTTTTGGTTTTCCTCTATTTGTCTGTTTGATATAAACAAAGCCCTACAGGTCTGGCTGACCCATACCTATTGAGAAATGGTATCCGCTTCTCCTGCTTCCTTACCTTTGGTCTCCAGACCATTTTGGCCTGTGTGTGGGTAACTCTTCCTTGGATCCCACCTGTGGTGCAAACGGCACCAGAATGGTTGCAACCCTTCTCTCTCTTGGTATTTAGAGGTGCAGTTTTAAGGTGCTCAAGTGGGCAGGCGTAGTAAGTTGGCCCCCCAAGGCACCTGCTACAAAGTTCTGCATGTTGGAAAATGATTTTCAGGTGAAAATAGGTTTTCTTGCTAGACCTGATTCAGCACAGTGACATCCAGCAATGGGGTAACAGTGTGAAAAGATGTACAAGCTTCTACTAGATATATATAGATAGACATATATGTATGACTTATCTATGTATTTTGAGTTGCTTGCAAGGCATAAAATGTCCCTTCCCTTTCCTTGGGCATTCTCACCCCGTGGCTGCCTTTGCTTTAAATGGGCATGCATAATTTTCTTTCCTAATTAAGGGTTATCAGGTTTTTTCGCTTCCTCTTGTTAGATGGAAGACTTCCGCTGCTCCTGGTAGGACTAAGAGACAGTGTGATGAAATGCTAAAAAAAAAAAAAAACAAACAAAAAACAAAAAAACCCCGCCCCCAACAAAAAAAACCAAAAAAACCAAACAAAAAACAACAATAGTAACAATTATG